>JASAMW010001973.1:0-12388 GCA_030247985.1 Epsilonema sp. ZAB3_2 | reverse complement strand
TGTACTTCGTCGTGCGTGTGTAGATCACTTTCCAGAGCAAGGCGGAGCTGACGAACGAGGCGATCCCGTGGAGAGAAAGGGCGCGAGATTTTGGCTGGTCGGCGGCGTTATGGAGGAAGGCGGAAAGAACGCATTGAAGAAGATGACGTTGTACGATGGATTACGGGTGGAATTGAGAGCTGAAGGAAGGAAGAAGAAGACATAGAAGTGTGCAGCGCCAAGTTGTGAACGAACAAAACCTTTTTCTTTTTATACTGCATAGATACTATATGTTGGGGCTTTCCGCGCTACCGTTGATGTACGGTACCGTATTTACTTGTGCATAGCCCTCCCCTTATTCATTGCCCCATATATTGGCAAAACATAAAAAATGACCCATGCATAGCCCCATATGTACTGTTGTAGAGTACCTGAAGCTAGCTATAACTGGTCGTAAGCCACCCATAGCCACTCCCACACCAAGCTAAGATGCCTATGTATGAGCCTGCTTGAGGGTGTGTTGTACTGAGATAATCCTGTTTTGACCTCAATAATGCCCCTAAAAACATGTGCTTTTGACCTAGTCAGTCAGTCAATTTATTTTCGATAATGTGGGAACAGACATTTTAACCCGAACCCGACCATACTAGGTAAAGACGATAAAACGTGATCACCCGGCGGGTAGCATGACTCCGGACCCTTCCGGTTTCGCACAGAGAACAAAACTCGCCTCCCCTCCACTCTCTCCTCTATCCGTCGTCGTCTCTCAGCCAAAACCAGTCAGACAGGGTATTATGTAGAAAGCAAAAGGCAAAACATTGGCATTGTTTCACAAGAGAGGGCAACAGGGGGACAAAGGGGACAAAAGGCAACAAACAGGCACACAAATGCACCACAAAACGTTACTCGTCCTTCCGCTGCCCACTCTGCGGACGTTGGTCGCTGTGAGCAGATCTGGGTTTTATGTTCGTGAGGTTTCGTTTTATTGTTGACACGGCAGATCTGTTTGAAGTTTTCTGAAGAGTTTATAAACGAAATTGTAGAGCGTAGGTGAAGATTCTGTTACTGTACGTTGTAATGAGACGAAAGACACCTGGAGCAGATGGCTGGAGCTTTATCGCGTTTCCTCTGGAACTGGCTGGAGTTCCAGGAGGCTGCAGCTATCGCAAGAAGGGGAGTTTTTGGTGGTGAGAAGGCTAACAAAGTGAACAAAGGCGCAAGAAATAACTTTAACACATACCCCGACCTGGCGTCATTGTTGGCAACAACTTTCGTTGCATTTGTTGTCCGTTTTGTTGCCGTTTTGTTGTTTGTTTGTCAGTTTTGTTGTCCGTTTTTATATATGGGTGTTGTCGGTTTTGTTGTCGTTCGTGAACAAAAACCGACAACACGCAAAACGGACAACAAAACCCGACAACACCCGTATAAAAACGGACAACAAACAACAAAACGGACAACAAAACCGGCAACAGCTGAATGAGTTGTTGCCAACAATGACGCCAGATCGGGTATGTAAAGAAGGGAACCGGGCGCATAAAGCCAGTGCGCGTGTACGCGTGTTTTGTGTCTGCTCCCTTACGTCGCGCAGGTCTTGCCGTGCCGGAGTTGGAAGTTGTTGTTTCTTGTGCAGGGACGGTGAGCGACACACGTTTGCGGCGGATTCGGTCGCTCTCAGCTGTTTTTTCAGGAAGAAGATCAAATTTCACGTTGATTCTGCTACCGCTGTGCATGTACTCGCAAGTAATAAGTCTGGTTCCCCTGCCATGAGCGCGTTGCTTCGTGTACTGTTCTTTGTGTGCTGGCTGCGACTGCAGGGTGACAGCTGTGCACATCCCTGGCGTGGAGAACGAGGTGGCGGACGCCATTTCGCGGGCGCAGTGGGATCGCTTTTACTCGCTGGTGCCTGGGGCTGCCATTCCCTACCCCTTCCCAGTAGGGCTGTTTACTGCGGTGTTTTTCGAGAGCTCTCGTCGGCGTCATACTCGGGGAGGGTCTCACTGGCGGTCTCACGGGCATCTCAGGCTCTCTCTGCGAAGACGCGCAAATCCTATCTGATGGCACAGTGTCAGTACCAAGCACTGATGGCGGAGTGGGGCTGTACTCCTTGGCCGGCAATGCCAGTACGACTTCGCTACAATCTGAAGCTATTTGTGAGCCCTCTCTGCAACAGCGGTTCGATTCAGCAGACAGCAGATTGCTATGTGGCAGCAGTGAAGCAGGCTGTGGGCCTGGTACTGCCTCATGCGGACACACGACACTGTGTGCTCACCGAGTTGGTAATCTGGGTGGTGGTGGTGGTGGTAAGAGAGTATGGAATGTTTCGACTCGGGAGCTTGGTGCCAGAGGAGGAGAAGAACTTCAATCCTGAACACTCTGGCATCGGCGTCACGTGGAGCTACGACCAAATTCGTCTAGGCCAAGTGGGCACCGGCGGCAGTTGGCAAATCAGGTCGGGCTGACGGACTTGGAGCTCGAAAAGCGGGGCAGATGGAAGAAGACAGATGTGCACCTCAGGCACGTGGCGCCACCGGTGGAGAAGTTGGCAGCAGTGGCGAGGAAGCTGGCAGGCCAAGGCGAAGGAGCGGCTACCAGATCCTTCAGCGGCCAGGCTGCGAGCACGTACGGTGGGATTACGGACTGAACGCGTGGAGGCCAGTCGAAACGAGTCAAGACATGAGAAGATTGGGTGGATGATTGTATGTGTATGGTAGGTACATTATGTACAGTATGTACGTGTCGTTTATTCCTGACTGAGTGTCAGTAAACACTTCCGGCAAGCCTGCGGACATTTAAAGATTTATAGCCTTCACGGCTATATAACTTTAAAGAGGGAGCGGGCGCATCAAGCCAGTGCGCGTGTACGCGTGTTTTGTGTCTGCTCCCTTACGTCGCGCAGGTCTTGCCGTGCCGGAGTTGGAAGTTGTTGTTTCTTGTGCAGGGACGGTGAGCGACGCACGTTTGCGGCGGATTCGGTCGCTCTCAGCTGTTTTTTCCCACCCACCCTCCCTGTAGTGTGATCTGTATCTGTAGTAGTTGTACGGTCACGTTTGGTTAGTACTGTACGCGCTAGATAATGGTGATAATGTGATCAGCGTCATGTTTTATTGTGTTGTCTGACCAAGGGTGGATGATTGTATGTGTATGGTAGGTACATTATGTACAGTATGTACGTGTCGTTTATTCCTGACTGAGTGTCAGTAAACACTTCCGGCAAGCCTGCGGACATTTAAAGATTTATAGCCTTCACGGCTATATGAGAAGAAAAAGAAGAGTGCCCAACAATATGAGCAAGGCTTATCAGGAGAACAGACCAAACGCAAAAAGTCAAGGACTGGGACACAAGCTAGCTAGCTAGTACTTGAATGCGGCATTTACTATTTCCTATTGCCAGCCTATTGTTTTGTTTGACTTTGACTTGTGATTGTTTTATGTAATGTAATACTACTCTGCTTGCAATAGACAGAGGACACAGCAGAATAAACGCATAAGACTTTGGCGCAGAAAAGAGAGATAATTACTTTGCCTCAGGACAAGAAAGAAATGAGGGAAGCGGCCCAGCAGAGTAGAGACGAGCGAGAGAGGAGGGAGTACCCCGAAATAAAAACTCTGAATCTGAGTACACTTTTTGCCAGGCTCCTCCCTATTTTTTCGCCAATAGCCATAGAGCTAATAACAGGTGATCGTTTTGATTGACACATTTGTAATAGTAGAAGAGCTTTGATTGACACATAGCCCGTTTTATTACCCCTCCCTCGCTGCCTCTGCTAGCCAGCAGTAGTAGGTGCGTAGAATGAAGGGGAAGGGGGAATAGCCAGTGGCCAGCTTTTCCTGAGCTGCTGGTCAAGAAGTATAATAAAATAAATGTACGCACGCACGTATGCAATGAGCGACACACCCTGGGACTCCCTTCTCTCGTTATAATACTTGTAAGCTCAGCGCCCTATGTAATTAGCTTATGTTGTGCTGTGCACACAGTATGTACATGTACGGTACGTACGTAGAGATACGTGCCTATATTCTTGTGCTCGCTCAGACCATAATGTACTAATATTAGTTTGAGCATACAGTAGGTACGTACGTAGCAGCGAAATTTTCTTTACAATAATTTGTGTACGACACTAATGAAGCTGTGATTTGCGTTCTTTTGTCCTGGATGAGTGACCAACAGAAGCGGCAGTATGTACAGTATGTTATGTACCTACACAGCACATACGTATGTATGTTTGAGAAAAACAAAGTCTGCCTGCACTGCAGTTTAAAAGATGAGAAGGGAGGGGTAATAAAACCTCGCGCTGGACGCTCACTTCCTCTCTCCCTTTTCGATCTGTCAATCAAAGGAGTCATAAAATCGGGACTTGTCAATCAAAAGGGAGGAGAAGCTTGCCTTCGCTTTTCCTTCTAGCCTTACCATTGGTCAACGCGCCACGAAAAGTTGGCTGCTGATTGGTCAATGTGCCACGATTTATACGTAGAGTGTACCCATTTCGAGCGAAAATAAGCCGCGGTTCTCTGTGCGAAACCGGGAAGGGTCCGGAGTCATGCCGGCGGGTATGCTTGATGTCACGGTATGCTGTGTATACTTCGTACGTACAGAATAGATGCGTACCCATTATTGTACACTATTTTTACTTGTTACGTAGTATGTAGTATACTGTACGTAGTATTTTCTACTTGTGTAATATAGCCTATAGAGGTAGGCGGATTCGTACGACTAGTCGACATGCTTTCTGCACAAAGAGAGTAAAGCTTGTGGCTTGTTTTTATTTTGCTTTGGGACGCTATGGTTTCTTTGATTCCAATGGCATTTCTACTTTTTCTGTCAATACATAGGTCGTTGCATGTGCTGATGTGATGGTATTTCGAGTTGACGTATTTTCAGCTATGGATATTTCAATGATTTCAAATTTCTGGAAGAAGATACGAACGGCTGTGGCGATTGATGGCACACCACAAGAGAGAGTTTTCCGAGATACTGGCATTCTCGTACATCTGCTGGGATGGTTGAAGAAGGAAGATTGGAGGAATGTGGAGTTGGTGTGTCGTTGCTGCCGAGAAGCCGTCATGGTCAAATGCAAGCAGCAGGTGTTTCCGAAACGAAAAAAGCAAGAAGAAGTTGAAGCTCATCCGGGACAAAAGAACGCAAATCACAGCTTCATTAGTGTCGTACAGCAAATTATTGTAAAGAAAATTTCGCTGCGTACGTACGTACCTACTGTATGCTCAAACTAATATGTAGTACATTATATGGTCTGAGCGAGCACAAGAATATAGGCACGTATCTCTACGTACGTACCGTACATGTACATACTGTGTGCACAGCACAACATAAGCTAATTACATAGGGCGCTGAGCTTACAAGTATTATAACGAGAGAAGGGAGTCTCCAGGGGTGTGTCGCTGATTGCATACGTGCGTGCGTAGATTTATTTTATTATACTTCTTAGACCAGCAGCTCTAGGAAAAGCTCGCACCGGCTGTTTCTGCCTTCCGCTTCATTCTACGCACCTACTACTGCTGGCTAGCAGAGGCAGCGAGGGAGAGGTAAAACGGGCTATGTGTCAATCAAAGCTCTTCTACTATTACAAATGTGTCAATCAAAACCATCACCTGTTATTAGCTCTATGGCTATTGGCGAAAAAATAGGGAGGAGCCTGGCAAAAAGTGTACTCAGATTCAGAGTTTTTATTTCGGGGTACTCCCTCCTCTCTCGCTCGTCTCTACTCTGCTGGGCCGCTTCCCTCATTTCTTTCTTGTCCTGAGGCAAAGTAATTATCTCTCTTTTCTGCGCCAAAGTCTTATGCGTTTATTCTGCTGTGTCCTCTGTCTATTGCAAGCAGAGTAGTATTACATTACATAAAACAATCACAAGTCAAAGTCAAACAAAACAATAGGCTGGCAATAGGAAATAGTAAATGCCGCATTCAAGTACTAGCTAGCTAGCTTGTGACCCAGTCCATGACTTTTTGCGTTTGGTCTGTTCTCCTGAAAAGCCTTGCTCATATTGTTGGGCACCTTCTTTTTCTTCTCATATAGCCGTGAAGGCTATAAATCTTTAAATGTCCGCAGGCTTGCCGGAAGTGTTTACTGACACTCAGTCAGGAATAAACGACACGTACATACTGTACATAATGTACCTACCATACACATACAATCATCCACCCTTGGTCAGACAACACAATAAAACATGACGCTGATCACATTATCACCATTATCTAGCGCGTACAGTACTAACCAAACGTGACCGTACAACTACTACAGATACAGATCACACTACAGGGAGGGTGGGTGGGAAAAAACAGCTGAGAGCGACCGAATCCGCCGCAAACGTGCGTCGCTCACCGTCCCTGCACAAGAAACAACAACTTCCAACTCCGGCACGGCAAGACCTGCGCGACGTAAGGGAGCAGACACAAAACACGCGTACACGCGCACTGGCTTGATGCGCCCGCTCCCTCTTTAAAGTTATATAGCCGTGAAGGCTATAAATCTTTAAATGTCCGCAGGCTTGCCGGAAGTGTTTACTGACACTCAGTCAGGAATAAACGACACGTACATACTGTACATAATGTACCTACCATACACATACAATCATCCACCCAATCTTCTCATGTCTTGACTCGTTTCGACTGGCCTCCACGCGTTCAGTCCGTAATCCCACCGTACGTGCTCGCAGCCTGGCCGCTGAAGGATCTGGTAGCCGCTCCTTCGCCTTGGCCTGCCAGCTTCCTCGCCACTGCTGCCAACTTCTCCACCGGTGGCGCCACGTGCCTGAGGTGCACATCTGTCTTCTTCCATCTGCCCCGCTTTTCGAGCTCCAAGTCCGTCAGCCCGACCTGATTTGCCAACGTTGCCGCCGCGTGCCCATCTGGGCTTAGACCAATTTGGTCTGTAGCTCCACTGGTGATGCTGATGCTGAGAAGCCGTTGTGGATTGAAGTTCTTCTCCTCCTCTGGCACCAGCTCCCCTAGTCGAAACATTCCATACTCTCTTACCACCACCACCCAGATTACCAACTCGGTGAGCACACAGTGTCGTGTGTCCGCATGAGGCAGTACCAGGCCCACAGCCTGCTTCACTGCTGCCAAATAGCAATCTGCTGTCTGCTGAATCGGACCGCTGTTGCAGAGAGGGCTCACAAATAGCTTCAGATTGTAGCGAAGTCGTACTGGCATTGCCGGCCAAGGAGTACAGCCCCACTCCGCCATCAGTGCTTGGTACTGACACTGTGCCATCAGATAGGATTTGCGCGTCTTCGCAGAGAGAGCCTGAGATGCCCGTGAGACCGCCAGTGAGACCCTCCCCAGATGACGCCGACGAGAGCTCTCTGAAAAACACCGCAGTAAACAGCCCTACTGGAAGGGGGGTAGGGGAATGGGCAGCCCCAGGCACCAGCGAGTAAAAGCGATCCCACTGCGCCCGCGAAATGGCGTCCGCCACCTCGTTCTCCACGCCAGGGATGTGCACAGCTGTCACCCTGCAGTCGCAGCCAGCACACAAAAAGAACAGTACACGAAGCAACGCGCTCATGGCAGGGGAACGAGACTTATTACTTGCGAGTACATGCACAGCGGTAGCAGAATCAACGTGAAATTTGATCTTCTTCCCTAAAAAACAGCTGAGAGCGACCGAATCCGCCGCAAACGTGCGTCGCTCACCGTCCCTGCACAAGAAACAACAACTTCCAACTCCGGCACGGCAAGACCTGCGCGACGTAAGGGAGCAGACACAAAACACGCGTACACGCGCACTGGCTTGATGCGCCCGCTCCCTCTTTAACACATACCCCGACCTGGCGTCATTGTTGGCAACAACTCATTCAGCTGTTGTCGGTTTTGTTGTCCGTTTTGTTGTTTGTTGTCCGTTTTTATATGGGTGTTGTCGGTTTTGTTGTCCGTTTGTGGGTGTTGTCGGTTTTGTTGACGAACGACAACAAAACCGACAACACCCATATATAAAAACGGACAACAAAACGGACAACAAACAACAAAACGGACAACAAAACGGACAACAAATGAACGAGTTGTTGCCAACAATGACGCCAGGTCGGGGTATGTGTTAAAGTTATTTCTTGCGCCTTTGTTCACTTTGTTAGCCTTCTCACCACCAAGAACTCCCCTTCTTGCGATAGCTGCAGCCTCCTGGAACTCCAGCCAGTTCCAGAGGAAACGCGATAAAGCTCCAGCCATCTGCTCCAGGTGTCTTTCGTCTCATTACAACGTACAGTAACAGAATCTTCACTACGCTCTACAATTTCGTTTATAAACTCTTCAGGAAACTTCAACAGATCTGCCGTGTCAACAATAAAACGAAACCTCACGAACATAAAACTGACATCTGCTGACAGTGACCAATGTCCGCAGAGTGGGCAGCGGAAGGACGAGCAACGTTTTGTGGTGCATTTGTGTGCCTGTTTGTTGCCTTTTGTCCCCTTTGTCCCCCTGTTGCCCTCTCTAGTGAAACACTGTCAATGTTTTGCCTTTTGCTTTCGACATAATACCCTGTCTGACTGGTTTTGGCTGAGAGACGACGACGGAGAGAGGAGAGAGGGAGGGGAGGCGAAATTTGTTCTCTGTGCGAAACCGGGAAGGGTCCGGAGTCATGCTACCCGCCGGGTGATCACGTTTTATCGTCTTTACCTAGTATGGTCGGGTTCGGGTTAAAATGTCTGTTCCCACATTATCGAAAATAAATTGACTGACTGACTAGGTCAAAAGCACATGTTTTAGGGCATTATTGAGGTCAAAACAGGATTATTCTAGTACAACACACCCTCAAGCAGGCTCATACATAGGCATCTTAGCTTGGTGTGGGAGTGGCTATGGGTGGCTTACGACCAGTTATAGCTAGCTTCAGGTACTCTACAACAGTACATATGGGGCTATGCATGGGTCATTTTTTATGTTTTGCCAATATATGGGGCAATGAATAAGGGGGGAGGGCTATGCACAAGTAAATACGGTACCGTACATCAACGGTAGCGCGGAAAGCCCCAACATATAGTATCTATGCAGTATAAAAAGAAAAAGGTTTTGTTCGTTCACAACTTGGCGCTGCACACTTCGATGTTCTTCTTCCTTCCTTCAGCTCTCAATTCCACCCGTAATCCATCGTACAACGTCATCTTCTTCAATGCGTTCTTTCCGCCTTCCTCCATAACGCGACGTAAACCAGCCAAAATCTCGCGCCCTTTCTCTCCATGGATCGCCTCGTTCGTCAGCTCCGCCTTGCTCTGGAAAGTGAATTCCTCCAGCTGTGTCATCTTGGGTACAGCTTCGACCAGTGAATTCAGTTGCGTTTTCTCTGGACTTCGCACTGGCGCCAACACCAGACGCTTGATGCTGTGAGGAAACTGGAGTCCATCCAACACGTTCATAATCAGCTGAATGTGGTGAAAAGGATCGAATCTAAAATTCCCACAACATTTTTGACTAATTCACGAGTCATGGTTCATTCATATTGGAAGGAAATGCGCTCGGCGCGTGCGTCGACACGTGGGCATGCCGAGCGTACGGCCCAGCGCATCTTTTCAATTGAATGGGACATCACATTAGACGACTATACGGTAGGAACATAGGTACGTACGTACGCGCACGTATAGCAAATACGTATATAGGGTGTTTCATAATAAACTCTCCGGATGTTTGTGCCTATCATTCATCAACCGAGCGTTCGATTTCAGTGCGCTCTTTTGCATTTGGTAGCTAAGGCTTCTACAGTTGTGCAGGCAAACTTTTAGTCCTGTAGTCCTACTACCAAAAATATATAATTCCTGTATAGAGAAGAATGGCCTACGTAGTGAAAAGAAACGAGCAATCCCTGACTAGTTTTGGCCCAAAAAAATTGGATCCCAATTTTCTGGATATCCAATTTTCTGGATATTACGAAACCATAAAATTGGATATCCAATTTTATGGATATGGAATCCCCAATAAGATGGTTTCGTAATATCCAGAAAATTGGATATCCAGAAAATTGGATATCCAGAATATTGGATATCCAGAAAATTGGATAATTGAAAGCACGCCATCCACACAAGCAAACAAAACTCGAAGCTCCAAAGCGATTTTCCTTGCTTGTCGTCGGCGTGCTTTTTCGTCGAAATTTGGAGCAGAATTCAACATGGCTGAGTACTTTTCTGGATATCCAATTTTCTGGATATCCAATTTCCTGGATATCCAATTTACTGGATATTACGAAACCATCTTATTGGGGATTCCATATCCAGAAAATTGGATATCCAGAAAATTGGGATCCAATTTTTTGGGGCCAAAACTAGTCAGGGATTGCTTCGTTTCTTTTCACTACGTAGGCCATTCTTCTCTATACAGGAATTATATATTTCTGCTACTACCAAGGAAGTTATGGAAGCTCAAACTTTAGGACCCAAAAATTTACGTTTTTTTCACTATGGGAAACAAACCCAGGATAAAACCAAAGATAGCACTCCACAGATGATTTTTTTCAATTTTCTTCACAATGGCGCACTAGATTTGGTTTTTCCGCGTCTTTCATGGGATCCTTAACAGGATTTGAAAACGTATTAGCTTTTGGGTGGTCGAATATGCTCTTCATTGTGGTACAATATTAGGCAAATCCCCGATTTCTAAGGTCAGCCTTTCTGAGCTGTTTTGAGCCGCTTCCTATTGGCCTACCAAGTTGAAATTTTGCAAGTACAAACGTTAAAGCCTTGGCTACTAATTACAAAAAACCGCACTTGAAATTGACACCCCGTTGTGCAGATAGAGACACAAACATCCGGAGAGTATATTATGAAACACCCTGTATTTTAACGTAGTAAAAGTACGTATGTACACAATACAGACATCCTACCTGAGCTCCAGAGTTTCCACACCACAGGGTACGCCAGCACCCAGCTCGCGCCACAATCGGCTTTCGTAGCTTGTAGCTTTCACTCTTGGCGTAGTGCTAAGAGGTAGAGCATCCATGAGTCCTTCCACAATCACCAGCTCTTTCAAGTCAACAAGGCGGTTGAATTCTCGCAAAACGGAGGAAATCTGACCACGTCTAACGCTATCAAAGGAGCCGCCCCTTTTCATCATTAAAAAATGAAGCTCCAATTTGCGCAGGTGTTGCAACTTTGGCAGATTCTTCATCCACCATGGCGAAACTCTGCAGAAGCTGCGAATTTCCTCCAGTGACAACAAATGCGGCCAGGGAACGTCGACCAAAGTATCGCCGATGGCAAGAGGATAGTTGAGTTCCACGGATTTCAAAGCGGAGTCACGCCGAAGCAACGACACTTACAGGGTGTCTCAAGTAGATCTCCCTAAAATCTTAAAACCACACTCCATGCGAAAAATAATAAAAAAAGGGTCCAATAAGCCTTAAGGTCTCACACTATAGTTTTCTGGGAGTCCGTGGATCATCCTTCTAGAGGTCCATGCTTCATCCTTCTAGAAGTCCCTGCGTAGACGATGTGCTGCTCGAAGGACTGCCGCTGTAGTCGAGCTGCAACTTCTCGTTGCGCAAATATATAGGGGCTACTGGTTATGAAACATCATCTTCATGAGTTCACCCAAAAAACGTCAGACAACGTTATACCATACGAACACGTTTCCATCTCTCCTGGGCCAACGAAAGCGAGTTGAGAGGAGATCAAGATACCGATGGATAGCTTGTCACACGATCTCTTAAACGCGCCATATAGCGCCTCTTGAAACGGCCTATCCGTGGCGCTATTCTTGATTGAAACGATAACTTTTTCAAACACGTTTTTTATGGATAACTTTGCGTAGAGGCAACGTAGAGAGGCGCCGCAGGTACCGATCGATTCCTCTCGTAAAGACGCGTTTAACGGTATGCCTCACATTAAAAAATACCCAGCGGTTCCTTCGGAACACCCAAATCGCATGGTTTTTATGGTGTTCTTTGGCGTGTCGTACTGCGCCGAATACAGGAGCTTTGGCGTTGCAGTTTGGTGTACATGTAGAGGAAGAATGATACTTTATTCAGATTATGACGGATCACTTTTATCTTGTGTAAAACGGCTACGACGAAGCCTCAAAGTTGGCTCCGAAACTATAGTGTGAGACCTTAAATTTCGTCCGCTGCGGGCCCATTTGGTTCAAATTTTGCCAGAAAGTATGACATCGATTGGGTTTCTCGGGACTCAGCTTGATATCTAAAGTACGTAATACTGAAGTAAGGTTGGATCGGTTGGGAGATCTACGTGAGACAGACTGTAGTTCATGGGAAACCGGAGCATGTGATTCAGTCGATCGAGCGAATCTTCGGGTGAATACTTTCTTCGCACGAAAGGCAGAGAGACATTCAACTCCTCCAGATGAGGCAGGAGCTTTGGCACAATATGTTCCTCCAGCCAATCACTCCAAGCTTCATCTGTGGTGTCGCGATGGTAGAAGCCGCGAAAGGACAAACATCGGAGAAT
>JASAMW010001972.1:0-68746 GCA_030247985.1 Epsilonema sp. ZAB3_2 | reverse complement strand
AACTTACCAAAAGCGTCAGTTTTTTCCAACGACAAGCAATAAGAATGAAAGTAGCTATTGTGCTACTAACTGTTTTCTTGTTGGCTTGCTGCATCGTCTACACGGGAGGAGATTCTAACAGCTTCGGATCAGGCAATTCCGGCAGTGATATCGGATCCGGCGATTCCGGCAGTGATATCGAATCCGGCGATTCCGGCAGTGATATCGGATCCGGCGATTCCGGCAGTGATATCGGATCCGGCGATTCCGGCACCGGATCCGGCGATTCCGGCAGTGATATCGGATCCGGCGATTCCGGCACTGGATCCGGCGATTCCGGCAGTGATATCGGATCCGGCGATTCCGGCAGTGGTATCGGATCCGGCGATTCTGGCAGTGGTATCGGATCCGGCGATTCCGGCTCCGGATCTGGTGATTCCGGATCCGGCGACTCCTGCACTGATAAGATCAGGCGATGCAAGCAGCGTGCACGGAAGATGACAAGACTCGTACGTAAATGCAGTAGGTACATACGCAAGGCACAGATAGAGAAGTGATTTCATCCTGCACAACACAGGATAGGGGTCCTAATGGGACGACATCTTTCACAGATCACCCAATTTACAGCACTCTGCTATCGTAATAATAAAAGTGTGCACGTTACGTATCGTTGATCTATGGTAGTATCGCAAAAATAAAAGTTATTAGTGTCTGAAAAGTGTCACAGTCCACCGCAGTAAACAAGAATGTGTATATGGTAACGCAGGACATGACAGTTTATGATATGATAAGAATGTGTATAGTTTCTTTGGATGCCCAGCCCACGGTAAATTGACGTTAGCTAGCAAAACGTATCGGGAAAAGCAGGCAATGTGCTCATGAGGCGACAACTGTGGGGGTGACTCGACGATCATCATGGTAAAATGAATGACACTAATCTACGCTAATAGTTGATGACAGCCACTTCTTCCAAAGTGGTACATAGATAAAAGCCATGAACGATCCGGTTTTACTTTTGTACTGCTATTTTGTTTCAGGTAATAGGAACTTTGCAGTAGTGTTGTCAACCTT
Source organism: Epsilonema sp. ZAB3_2 (assembly GCA_030247985.1). Taxonomy (NCBI): domain Eukaryota; kingdom Metazoa; phylum Nematoda; class Chromadorea; order Desmodorida; family Epsilonematidae; genus Epsilonema; species Epsilonema sp. ZAB3_2. The sequence goes on along the minus strand of JASAMW010001972.1, from coordinate 67,696 downwards.
CGAAATTTACTGCGGCGGTAAAGTAAGGTAAAATTACCGGTAGTACACAACGGTAAAATTACCGCGCGGTAATTTTACCGTCATATTGTTTTTACCGCAGTACTTTCTGAAATAAATTGACGGTAAAACGGTAAAATACGGCAAAAATTTTGCCCTCTGTTTTTGATTCTTTATTGTTTATTTTACTCATAATGGCATGCATGCATTGGCGACTCACCGCTTTCGTACTTTTGGCAACTAAACGGTGACTGTTACTAATCGCATTCCATACTTCATAAGCTTGGAAGTATGTACATAACCAAACGTCGCAAAGAAAACGACAAACAAAACATGTGAATGTAGAACAGTACTGTATGTAAGGAATTGAACAGGTGATGAAGAATCGTCAATTCGTTGACGTGCGTCATGATTTCTGTGTGGTCGCAAGGTGACCCGTCACATGGGTGAGTACTATGACGTTTTGGGCAGTGACTCCTGACCATCCAGGAATCATGACGTAAGTATGTAGCGAAAAGAGACAACAAGTTCCACAAAATTTGCGTAGGGCGCCCTCTATACCACTTTTTGAAAAGAAAATGGCGTCCCTTTGCCATAACCTAAAATGATTTTATATCTGCTCAGCCTCACTCAATATTTTATACCACGGTAGAAAGTAAACGGTTAAAAAAGTGAGTTATTACAGCCATGGTCGCTGTCGGTAAACGATAAAAGTACAGTAAAAAAGTACCGTTTTACCGCCAAAATTTTTGAAAGTACTTTTGGCTGAATCGACGGTAAAAAGTACAGCCAAATAATTTACCGTCATCATTCGACGGTAAACTGTACAGTACCGTTTTGAAAAACTGCGAAAGTACAGGCGGTAAAACGGTAAAGTAATTACCGTTGACAACACTACTTTGCAGCGATTCGATCCGCGTAGTGAGCAAAACGGATCTAAAGCTCAGTGTCAGTACTAGAAGTCGCCGTATTGTTTCATATTTGATAACACGGACAAGAGCCTTTTTGCGCATGCGTGCCTATGTTTGGTCATTATAATCATGCGATACAAAACTGCAACCCATTGAAACTCTGATTGATCATCATCCATCACTAAGGGTTGTATGACAGGTTTTTCCTTTTGAAGCCTTTGTTTCAGATCTAGAAAACGAACATGTCCGTGTTCGTATTGCAGCAAGCAAGCATAAGCGGATCTTGGTCTAGTTTCCAGTCCTCACCATTGTGCTATTCAGCAAGATCCGCATTGGTGACACATAAATAGTGTACAGTACCGTCCTGTTGTCCAGTCTCAAGCGATACATCAGTAATCTTCCAGCGTTTGTTCAGCTAACACCCATTCTCTGCTGCAAAAGCGTCAGTGTTTTTTCAAAACGACAAGCGATAAAGAATGAAGCTACTCGCTCTTTTCTTGCTGGCATCCTGCATCGTCTACTTGGCGTCCGCAGTTCCTGAGCCGAAGAAGCGAAGAGGCGGCGGCGGCGGCAGTGACGGCGGCGGCGGCGGCGGCAGTTTCGGAGGCGGTGACGGCGGCGGCAGTTTCGGAGGCGGTGACGGCGGCAGTTTCGGAGGCGGTTTCGGAGGCAGTGACGGCGGCGGCGGCGGCAGTTTCGGAGGCGGTGATGGCGGCAGTTTCGGAGGCAGTGACGGCGGCAGCGGCGGCGGCAGTTTCGGAGGCGGTGACGGCGGCGGCAGTGATGGCGGCAGCGGCGGCGGCAGTGATGTTGGATCCGGTGATTCCGGCAGCGGCGGTGGCGGCGTCGGATACAGAAGATAAGCGAGATGTAAATTAGATAGGCAATGGCGAAAACAGAAGGGCAATGATTTCTTAGTATATTGGCATATGGTTTTTTTCTATGGCGATATCTTCCGCTGATCACCAAATTACCTACGTACAGTACTCTATGTCGTAAAAATAGTGTGTTTTTCGGCAAATGTAGCTGCTTATGCGATGTACGTAACAACTAACGACACAGTGATTCCTGTAAATCCTTCTCTACACACAAGACTCCTGTAAATTCCTGATACCTGTAAATTGATAACTGATAACTGATACCTGTAAATACCTGTGTGATTCCTGTAAATTCCTGTTACACACAAGACACGAACTGTAGTTCTTTCTTATGGGCTCGCACGTGTTCATACTGTACGGTGAAGTCAATTGGCCCTTTCACATCTGCTACGTGCGCCGGGCGTTACGCTCAGCGTGTCTACGGCTCACCGCAATTCAAAATGCCAGTTTAACCCCCTCCATAATCTCAGATGGCCGCCTGGCCGCATACACCCCTTGACACCACCCTGTGGACTTGGCTGCGGCCACCCGATGACTATGGGCGGCCAAGTCCACACCACAGGGTGGCCGCAAGCGGATATTGCGGCCAGGCGGCCATCTGAGATTCTGGAGGGGGTTAAATTCACGGTGGTCAGATTTTTCTCCTCCCTTTTTTCACGGCCTGGCTATCGCTATACGGAGGACTGTACGCACAGTACAATACACGTGCACGTACATACACTGCACGTGCACTTACATGTAGTGTATGTAAGGTAGGTATGTCACACTCCTGACATTACTGACAACGATGACACAATTGCTGTTGCGTGCTTCATACCTTTCCAAAGTTAGGCAAAAGCCCATGCATAACGGTCAGGCTCAACAGGTTTCGCGCTTTATTCTTCTTTTTGTTTCGCATAAAGCAAGAAGCATCACTCTTCCATAGTGAGCAAACTGATCTTGACATCTCGTGTCAGTCGTGTCGCCAATGCCACTGTTTCAGATGAGCGGGAGTCATCAAGAATTCATGTAAGACAACGGCAACCATTCTTCTATCCAAACTGACTCAACTATCTCATTTGGAGAAGAAGCGAGCGTCTACAAGCAGAGCTGAGACATCGAAATCACTGGAAATTCTGCAGCGAATGAGCGACTATTACTCCGTACCTGAGGAAGATGCCCAACCAACTTCATCGGACATTCTTTCCTTGAAAATTCCGAAAAAGCGGCAACGTGTTTCGGCCAAGCAGTGGAAGTTTCAGTGCATATATTCGTCCTGTGATGAACAGTTTGACGATTATAGAGCAATGAGAAAACATTTGAATGACGCTCACACAAAAAGAGTGGGGAAAAAGAAAGAGATAAGAGGCGAAGCCAAGAGTGAATCGCGCTACCAATGCAGCGTCTGTAAGAAGGAGTTCAAGCACAACTTTGAGCTGATTCGACATGAGCGAGTTCACAGTGGAGAGAAGCCATTCAAATGCAAGCAGTGTCCATTTGGGGCGGTTCATCGTGGAAATCTGAATGTGCACAAACGCGTGTGCCACAGTGGAAATGACCGCTACAAATGTCCTCACTGCCCTTGCAAATTCTCAAGCCTTCTCAGTCAGGCAACGCACATTGGATTGGCTCACAAGGACAAGAAGCGGGTGACGCCACAATGTTCCATATGCTCGAAGACTTTCGACAGGCCTAGCAGCTTGCTAAGACATGAGCGAACTCACACTGGAGAGAAGCCATTCAAATGCAAGCTCTGTCGATACCAGACTGCTCAACGTGGACATCTGAAGAGGCATGAGAGCTTGTGCCACAGTGGCAATGGTCGTTACTAATGTCGATTCTGCCCTTGCAATTTCTCCAGCGTTCTCAGTCGGGCAACTCACATCGGCAATGCTCATCAGGACGAAAAGGGAAAAAGATAGTTTCACGTTTCAATAGCCCGCTACATATGACGACCAAACTCACACCGATCTCTATTCTTTCGTGTGCGCTCAATGATTTTTCACGTTGAAGGATAGCCAGAGTTCAGAAAAGGTGTGGTCCAAATATGGGTGTACTTTAGCAGCTGATCTCGTGATAAGGTTCTGTTGTTGTTATTGTTATTGAATACTGTTTGCTGTAAACTAAAAGTTTATTCTTCGTTATTCAGTATTTTTCTGTTGTAGAAGCGCTTGCTTTGCGCTGAATCTGCTGCATACCTTTGAATGAATGGCATTTTCTTATGTGTACCGGTAGTGCTTAGGGATGATTATTCCAAAGATGTGGAGTTCCAAGGATGTGAAGTGTTACTCCACATCCTTGATTATTCTGCATACTTTTGACAGGGTGCACTCATCATGCAGTGCTGTTTCTGTGGTGAGGGCCGTCCAGCTTTGTGCTCTGTCTCCTCCAGTGCTGAATGTGAATATGCAGCCAGAGCTGACGCCATCGTTCTGGACCATGTCAGAAACTTCCATCTCCAGTATCGACCGCATGCTTGCAGTTTCTGCCACAAGACATTTGGATCTGAGCCCAGCTTGAAAGGTCATTGTGTTACCGACCACAGCAGGGATCAAAAGATTGGAATTGAGGTACCCTAGTTGTTTATTTTTAGAACGGGAACACCCGTACGCATGGGCGGACGACGGCTGATACTATTCGCTACTTGCGCTAAGAATGTATGGGTCAGGATGGTAGCGGGCTGACCTCTGTTTTCCTGTGCGTTTCTTGATCAGATAGTAAAATAGATACTGGCTGGGTTACAGATAATAGCGCACTAAAAAGAGTGGGTTTAGCTCGCGATCACCCATATTTCTTAGCGCAGGTAGCGAATACAATGTAAGTGCGTGCGTGAGAGTAATTATATCCTGTTTTTGTTTTCTCTTCGGCTGATGCATTCGTTCTTATTTTATGCTACGTATATAGGCTTGTTTGTTGTGCTGTTATGGTTGTTCTAGTCCAATGGAGAAAGAATTTCCAAGAGTTCATATCAGGAATCAACTAGCATTCTTCTGTCAAAGCTGTCTCATTTGGAGAAAAAGCGGGCGTCCTCAAGCAGAGCTGAGATATCGAAGTCACTGGAAATTCTACAGCGAATGAGCGACTATTATTCTGTACCAGAGGAAGATGCCCAACCAAGTTCATCGGACAGTCTTTCCGTGAAAATTCCGAAAAAGCGACGAAGCGTTTTGGCCAAGCAGAGCAAGTTTCAGTGCATATTTTCGTCCTGCGATGTGCAATTTGACGATTGTGGAGCGATGAGAAAACATTTGAATGATGCTCACATGGAAAGAGTGGGGAAAAAGATAGAGAACAAAAGAGGCGAAGCCAAGGGTGAATCGCGCTACCAATGCAGCGTCTGCAAGAAGGGTTTCAGATGGAACTGTCTCTATCTTCGGCACAAGCGCACGCACACTGGAGAAAATCCATTCAAGTGCAAGCTATGTTCATACAGGTCATCTCGTCGTGACAGTGTGAATACGCATGAACGCTTGTGCCACAGTGGCAATGGTAGCTTCAAATGTCCACACTGCCCTTGCAAATTCACCAGCCTTCACAGTCGGGCATCTCACATTGGAATAGCACACAAGGACAAGCGGGTGACGCCACAATGTTCCATATGCTCGAAGACTTTCGAGAAGCCTAGCAAACTGCTAGCACACGAGCGCGTTCACACTGGAGAGAAGCCATTCAAATGCAACCAGTGTCCATACCGGACTGTTCAACGTGGAAATCTGAACAGGCACAAACGCTTATACCATAGTGGTAATGCTCGTTACAAATGTCCACACTGCCCTTGCAAATTAACCAGCCTTTTCGGTCGGGCAAAACACATTGGCAAAACTCATCAGGTCAAAAGGGGGAAGAGATAGTTTCCACAGCCCGCTACGTACGAGCTGATGGCAAATCTCACACTGAGCTCTGTCCGAGCGTGTTCCGTGCGTACTCGATGATATTACACGTTGAAGGATAGCCAGATCTCAAAGTAGGTGTGGTCCAAATAGTGGACCGGGTGCACTTTAGTAGCTGATCTCGTGATAGGTTCTGTTGTTGTTGTTGTTATGTTGTTGAATACTGTTTTGCTGTTATAGTCTAGCCACTAAGAGTTTGCTGTGGCATTCAATTCGCGTCGCGTAAAATAGATTCCCAAATGAGGATATCTGTCCGTGCGTCGCGTACTCTTATTTTGCAGAAGTAGCCTACATGCGAATACGCAGGACGACTTGAATCCTATAGCGAACTCTCTCTGTCCATACTACTCCATACTATAGTAAAAGTTTATTCTTCGTAATCCAGTATGTTGTTTGTGTTATATGCGCTTGCTTTGCGCTGAATCTGCTGCTTAATTTTGAATGGCATTTTCTTATATGTACCGTTAGTGGGTGTGACTATTCCACATAATTTTGACAGGGTGCACTCATCATGCAGTGCTGTTTCTGTGGTAAGAGCAGTCCAGCTCTGTGCTCTCGCTCTCCCAGTGCTGGAAATGCAGCCAGAGCTGACGCCATCGTCCTGGACCATGTCAGAAACTTCCATCTCCAGTATCATCCGTATGCTTGCACTTTTTTGTCAGAGGACATTTGGATCTGAACCCAGCTTGACAGGTCATTGTACAGGGTGTCCCACGTAAACCTACCTAATGATCCAGCCATATAACTTCCGTATTGCTGGAGATATCAAGCTCAAATTTGTCCCCAGGAACCCAAGAATATACCATACTTTGTGGCAAAATTTGAGCCAGATAGGTCAAGCAGGGATGAAATTACGAGCTTGCAAAGTTGTGACCATGTTTTTCAACATTTTGAAATCAGTGGTGCCGCTATTGACCTTGACAGCTTCTTGAAGGCTGTTATGGGCGGTAAATCGCCTGTATTTTTGTATTCTTTGTGTTTTGGTCCATGACGACGTTCAGCCATTATTGTTCCGCCATATTTCCATATTGGATGAGCTGCTTGACCATGCTCAGCCGATGATTTTAGTCCCAAAACCACGCTCAGTGCGGAAAATGGGGAAAACAGGGTCCAACATTTCCAAGCCTGTAATTTCATAATTCCTAGTTGAGCTATCTGGCTCAAATTTTGCCACAACAAATGGCATATTCTTGGGTTTCTGCGGACAAAATTTCAGCTTGATATCTACTGTAATACTGAAGTTATAAGGCTGGATCGTTAGGTAGGTTTACGTGGGACACCCTGTACAACCGACCACAGGGATCAAAAGATTGGGAATGAGGTACCCTATTATTTATTTTAGGAACGGGGGGTGGGGATGCCCGTACGCATTGGCAGACGGCGGTTGATTGATACTAATCGCTACTTGCGCGAATTTATGGGTGGCAGCGGGGTTTTTAGCGCTAGCGATCCCCTTCCCCTATATTTATTAGCGTAAGTAGCGAATAGGATCTATATGCGTGCGAATATTATATCCGTTCTTGTGCTACGCATTTTTGTATGTTTTGCCTATGCTTGTTCTAGTACAATGGAGAACGGATTTCCAAATGCTCATATCAGGATTCAACAAGCAATCTTCTTTCCAAACTGGTTCGGCTTTCTCATTTGGAGAAGAAGCGAGCATCCACAAGCAAAGCTGAGGCATCGAAATCACTGGAAATTCTTCAGCGAATGAGCGACTATTACTCCGTACCAGAGCAAGATGCCCAACCAAGTTCATCGGATAATCTTTCCGTGAAAATTGCGAAAAAGCGGCAACGTGTTTCGGCCAAGCAGAGCAAGTTTCAGTGCATATTTTCGTCCTGTGATGGGCAGTTTGACGATTATGGAGCAATGAGAAAACATTTGAATGACTCTCACGTGAAAGAAGCAGGGTCTTTCCATGTGGAATGAACAAATTTTTTTAACACATTGTCCACTACCATTTCCGATTTTGTTGTGCATTGGCTCACTGAAAGTAGTATGTAGGACGATGCAACAGCCAAAATTTCAGCCCCTAACTCCCAGTGGTTCCCGAAATATGACCCCTCAAAAGTTGGGGTTCGGAGCCACTCGGACCGTAAACGGGTGACCTTCGAGCTCAGTTATCTCAGCTCCCAATGCAGGGAATGGTAGCTTGTGACATACCATTCGAAAGCTTTTGATCTGCTCTATATTTCTGTTCCTACTGCAAAATGCTCTATCTGTAACCCATTTTGAGTTATTTGAATTTCTAGATTTCAACATCAGTTTTCTCAAATACCCCATCTGAAATGTTGATTTTTGAGTCAATTTTTGGCATCAGCACACCTTGTTTACCCTATATATGAAGTTTTTGTTTTGTTTATCGCACCGTAAGCCATAGAAATGGCCAAAAATTACCAAAATGGCTCTCGCGGCCGTGTTAGTTTCAGTTGCTGTATGATGAAATTTTCATGAATGTTCATGTGTGTGAACTTTTCTTTGTATTTATGTGTTTTCTAAATGTTGTACTCTTATTTTTGGGTGGTCTACTTGCTTCAGATGGCTGCCAGATGGCTCTCATTGATAAATACCCTGCAGTTAAACTCTGTATAGGGCAAAAGATATGTACAAACTGTGTTACAAGGCTCACAGCAGAGGAAAAAAGGCTGAAGATGATCTGGAAACAGATGGAACAGATGATGGAGCTAGCTCTGTCATCAGCATAATCTGTTCCATCTGTTTTACAGATCATCTTCAGCCTTTTTTCCTCTGCTGTGAGCCTTGTAACACAGTGTTACATATCTTTTGCCCTATACAGAGTTTAACTGCAGGGTATTTATCAATGAGAGCCATCTGGCAGCCATCTGAAGCAAGTAGACCACCCAAAACATAAAAGTACAACATTTAGAAAACACATAAATACAAAGAAAACTTCACACGCATGAACATTCATGAAAATTTCATCATACAGCAACTGAAACTAACACGGCCGCGAGAGCCATTTTGGTAATTTTTGGCCTTTTCTGTGGCTTATGGCGCGATAAACAAAACAAAAACTTCATATATAGGGTAAACAAGGTGTGCTGATGCCAAAAATTGACTCAAAAATCAACATTTCAGATGGGGTATTTGAGAAAACTGATGTTGACATCTAGAAATTCAAATAACTCAAAATGGGTTACAGATAGAGCATTTTGCAGTAGGAACAGAAATATAGAGCAGATCAAAAGCTTTCGAATGGTATGTCACAAGCTACCATTCCCTGCATTGGGAGCTGAGATAACTGAGCTCGAAGGTCACCCGTTTACGGTCCGAGTGGCTCCGAACCCCAACTTTTGAGGGGTCATATTTCGGGAACCACTGGGAGTTAGGGGCTGAAATTTTGGCTATTGCATCATCCTATATACTACTTTTAGTGAGCCAAAGCTCATCAAAATCGGAGATGGTAGTGGACAACTCGTTTGTTGATTTCACATAGAAAGACCCAGCAGGAAAAAGGAAAGGAAAACGAGACATAGGCAAAGCCAAGGGCGAATCACGCAACCAATGCAGCGTCTGCAAGAAGAATTTCACGCGCAAGTCAACGCTGAATGAGCATGAAAGAATTCACACTGGAGAGAAGCCATTCAAATACAAGCTGTGCTCGTACAGCTCATCTTATCGTGGAGATCTGAAGTTGCATATAGGCCGGTGTCACGGTCGTGTTGGTCGCTTCAAATGTCCACACTGTTCCTGCGAATTCTCTGGCCTTCACAGTCGGGCAATTCACATTGGAAAGACTCACAAGGACAAGCGGGTGACGCCACAGTGTTCTGTATGCTCGAAGACTTTCGACAGTCCTAGCGACCTGCTTCGACACGAACGTGTTCACACTGGAGAGAAGCCATTCAAATGCAAGCTGTGCGCATTCAGTTCATCTTTTCGTGGAAATCTGAAGACGCATAAACGCTTATGCCACAGTGGGAAAGGTGGCTACAAATGTCCACACTGTTCCAGCAAATTCACCAATCTTCGCAGTCGGGCAAATCACATTGCAATGACTCACAAGGACAAACGGGTGACGCCACAATGCTCTGTATGCTCGAAGACATTCGACAGTCCTAGGGACCTGCTAGTACATGAGCGTGTGCACACTGGAGAGAAACCGTTCAAATGCAAGCAATGTCCATATAGATCAGCTTATCGTGGAGATATGAGGAAGCATAAATGCCAACAACGTCATTACGATAAGCCTGGTCGCGACTACAATTGTCCTCATTGCCCTAATAGCTTTTCATCAGAGAAGGGTCGTGATTTACATGTTAGGAAGATTCATCGAGATGGACACAAGAATTTGGCAGATCTAAAAACTTGACACTAATCTGAGGACTGCATTGGCCTCTCTGGCTCCTAATGCTTCAAGATTGACGAGTTTGGCCTGTCTGATGTAGGCTAGTTTCACTTACTACTGTACCTACAGTATGTTTACGGTACTATATCTATCTCGTGGTTGTGTTTGTATTTTGTTCATTACATCTAGCATCTGTAGCCACAATAAACACCGTGTTCTTGTGAACGTTGTGGGATTTCTTGGGCATTCTGCTTCTACAAGCGCTGAATTGTATTCAGTATTTCCAATAAGCCAATAATTATTCATTTACATTTTGCTATTTTCAGTTTTTAGCATGTCATGTGATTCTTGCTGTTTCTATCTTACTTCCAGCGCGGAGTGATAAAGCCAGAGCTGACGCCATCCTTCTGGGTAGTTCATCTGTGACAAAATTTTCATCTTCAACAGCGACCGTACTCGTCCATTATCTGCCACCTTTGACTGCGACCACCCAGAACAAATCATGGCTGAGGTACTAGTCTGCATGTAAGTATGTATGTACATGTAAATAATGATAATGATAGCGCCGAGTATTGGGTGGTCCGGGAAAATTCGAACCACTCCCACTAAATCATGGAGCAAAAGTCAATTTGATACCAGGATGTCTAGTCTTATTTCTATTTTTTACGCTGTTATCGAGAAAGGCCAATAGGACCTTTCAAATTTTGAATAATACCCCATGTTGCTGGCTATGCACCGGTAAATATGGTATTTGATCTGAACGGCTGTGCTCTTTTTCATAGATTCGAACCGCAAACATCAATAATTCATACAAGACAACTGCAGGCATTCTTCTATCCAAGCTGGCTCAACTGTCCCGTTTGGAGAAGAAGCGAGCATCTACAAGCAGAGCTGCTACATCGAAATCACTGGAAATTCTACAGCGAATGAGCGACTATTACTCCGTACCTGAGAACGAATCTCAACCAAGTTCATCGAACAAATCTTTCCGTGAAAATTCCGCAAAAGCGACGAAGCGTTTTGGCCAAGCAGTGGAAGTACTATCAATAGCAAGTAGCAGTGCAGAGAAGCCATTCAAATGCAAGCTGTGCTCATACAGGTCATCTTATCGTGGAAATCTGAAGCTGCATCAACGCGTGTGTCACAGTGGCAATGGTGGCTTCAAATGTCCACACTGCCCTGGCAAATTCATTAGCCTTCACAGTCGGGCTACTCACGTTGCACAGACTCACAAGGACAAGAAGCGGGTGAGGCCACGATGTTCAAAGTGCTCGAAGACGTTCGACTGCCCTCGCGAACTGCTAGTACACGAGAGGAGTCACACTGGAGAGAAACCTTTCAAGTGCAAACTATGTTCATATCGATCATATTATCGTAGAAATCTAACGAAGCATGTGCGCTTGCGTCACAGTGGGAATGGTCGCCACAAATGTCCACACTGCCCTTGCAAATTTACCAGCCTTCACAGTCGGGCAAATCACATTGGACAGGCTCATAGGGACAAGCGAGTGACCCCGCAATGTTCCGTATGCTCGAAGACTTTCAAATTGCCTTGCAAACTGCTGAAACATGAGCGCGTGCACACTGGAGAAAAGCCATTCAAATGCAAACAATGTTCGTACCGATCATCTTGTCAAGGAGATCTAAAGAAGCATGAAGTTTCGTGTCACAATGGAAATGGCCGTTACAAATGTCCACACTGCCCTTGCAAATTCATCAGCCTTCCCAGTCGGGCAACTCACATTGGACAAACTCACAAGGACAAGAAGCGGGTGAGGCCACAATGTTCCGTATGCACGAAGATTTTTGGTTGCCCAAGCGCCCTGCTAGTACATGAACGTGTTCACACTGGAGAGAAGCCATTCAAGTGCAAGCTGTGTCCATATAGGGCTGTTCATTGTGGGGATCTGAAAATGCACAATCGCGTATGCCACAGTGGCAATGGTCGCTACAAATGTCCACACTGTTCTTGCAAATTCTCCAGCCTTCTTGGTCGGGCAAGTCACATTGGGCAAACTCACAAGGACAAACGTGTGACTCCGCAGTGTTCCGTATGCTCGAAGACTTTCGAGTGCCCTAGCCACTTGTTAATACATCAGCGTGTTCACACTGGGGAAAAGCCTTTCAAATGCAAACAATGCCCTTATAGATCAGCTTATCGTGGAAATTTGACAAAGCATAAGTGCCAACAGCGCCACAACGCGACCCACTGCTATAATTGACCCTATCGATGTTAGCTTTTCTTAAAGGGGGGGATCTGGCGGGAATTTAGTACGGGAAGGGCAAATGTCATATTTTTCAATTTTTAGTGGCCTATCCTATGTAAAATTTCAACCTCTTTCGATCTAACCCCATGTTCTGGAGCCGATTTTGCCTCTGTGAAGCGGCGCCCCAGTTATGAAGGTGATTTCGCAATACTTTGGCCTATTTCGAGCTTTTTAACTGGGGCGCCGCCTCACAGAGGCAAAATCGGCTCCAGAACAGGGGGTTAGATCGAAAGAGGATGCGATTTTACATAGGCAGGTGCTTTCAAAAGTTAGAAATTCGAAATTTGCCTCCCCGTACAAACTTTCCCGCCAGATCCCCTCTTTAAGAGAAGGGTCGTGGTGTACATATTGAAAGGAGTCACAGAGATAAAGTCAAGTGATTATGTTCAAAATTCAACGGTAATCTGGGGCAACCTAGTACACGCAAGCCCGACGAGCTCAGTACGAGTTAGTTGGGGCTGTCTCATGTTGGCTACTGTAAAATTTGGTGTGGTTCCCATCGCGTTATACGTGTAAACTCGATAAATTTGCTCGGTGTATAGTACTATGTACGTGCTCGATATCGGGTTTTACACCGCACTTTACACTTGTATCTTTATCTCCACCTGCCCGTAATTGTGTATGGACCAGTGTTGCGCTTTGAATTATTGGTGGTCGCGAGCTGACCCTGTGTATTGCATTTTCCACTGCATTTTTCCTTTACCAATCAAAGAAATGCATCTGATAGAAATAGTCTGATACAGGAAAGGGGTCAGGGTCGCAATCACCCGTATAATTCTTAGCGCAACTAGTCCATAGCTGTTGTGGTTATGTATTGTATGTACGCATACTTAGTATGTACGTATGCAAGCCGGAATAAACAGTTGTTCTTTTAAACGTTGTGTGACTTTGTTGGGCAACTTGCTTCTTCAAGCGCTGAATTGCATTCAGTATTTACAATAATGTTGCTTTACGTCGTGAAGTAATCATCTCTGTACGTGCTCTGTGTTGCTGTTCCATCCAGTACGGATTGATATAGCCAGAGCTGACGCTATCGTTCTGGGTGATGTGTTTTGTCTTCAACATCGGCCATTCATGCTTGGCTGTAACTGGGCTTTGGATCTGAGCCCGAATTGATTGAAATACACTTGTTTTCATCCATCAGTGACCGCGTCCACTCTGAAGAAATGACTGAGGTACGTATCGGTTGGTCTGGGGTTAATGCGTGTCATTCCAATGCAGATCAGTCAGTAAAAAAATGGTAGGAATCAGTTTTCATACCACGCTGCCTAATTTTATTACGTACCCAACTGGACAGGTTGGGGTGACCCGAATTACCCCGCGCCCGCACTATCGTATACTTTGTAATGCATTCTTTGCTTACTGTAAATTAGCGTCTCTAACGGCTGTTGTTTTTTCTATAGTTTCGAGCTGGAAAGATCAAGAATTCATGTCAGACAACAACAAGCATTCTTCTATCCAAGCTGACGCAGCTGTCTCATTTGGAGAAGAAGCGAGCATCCACAAGCAGAGCTGCTACATCGAAATCACTGGAAATTCTACAGCGAATGAACGCATATTACTCTGTAGCTGAGGAAGATGCCCAACCAACTTCATCGGACAGCTTCTCCATGAAAATTCCGAAAAAGCGACGAAGAGTTTTGGCCAAGCAGTGGAAGTTTCAATGCATATATTCGTCCTGTGATGGGCAGTTTGACGATTATGGAGAGATGAGAAAACATTTGAATGACGCTCACCCAAAAGGAGTGGAGAAAAAGAAAGAGAACAAAAAAGGCGAAGCCAAGGGTGAATCGCGCTACCAATGCAGCGTCTGCAAGAAGGTTTTCAGATGGAATTATCTCTTTCTTCGCCACAAGCGGATGCACACTGGAGAGAAGCCATTCAAATGCAAACTGTGCTCATACCGGTCTGCTCAACGTGGAAATCTGAAGCTGCATATAGGCCGGTGTCACAGTGGAAATGACCGCTACAAATGTCCTCACTGTCCCTGCAAATTCTCCAGTCTTCGTAGTCAAGCAATGCACATTGGAATGGCTCACAAGGACATGCGGGTGAGGCAAGAATGCTGGAAGACTTTCGACAGGTCCAGACAACTGCTACTACATAAGCGCATTCAGACTGGAGAAAAACTGATTAAAGGGCGGATGTGGCAAATATTTCCCCATAGTGAAGGGGAAGATTGATTTTTGAAACTTCCTTCAGTCAAAATATGCAGTTTTTCGAGACAAATCGATTTAACCCATCTATTTCGACGCGATTTTGCCTCCTCGCAGAGAAAACCACCGAAACACACTGTACAAGTGGGTTTTCTCTGCGAGGAGGCAAAATCGCGTTGAGACAGGTGGGTGGGATCGATTCAGCATGTAAAACTGCATTAGTTCACCAAAGGAAATTTGAAAAATCGATCCTCGCCTTCACTATGGGAAATCTTTGACACATCTGCCCTTTATGTGCAAGCAGTGCCCGTACAGATCGGCTTCTCTTGGAATTCTGAGGAAACACGAAGTCTTGCGTCACAGTGGCAATGGTCGCTTCAAATGTCCACACTGTCCCTGCAAATTCTCCAGCCTTCTCGGTCAGACGCAGCACATTGGAAAGGCTCACAAGAACAAACGGGCAAAGCAATGTTCCATATGCTCGAAGACGTTCAGATGGCCCAGCGAGCTGCTTCGACATGAGCGCACTCACACTGGAGAAAAGCCATTCAAGTGCAAACTGTGCTCATACGGGTCTGCTCAACATGGAAGTCTGAAGACACACGAAGGCTTGCGTCACAGTGGCATTGGTCACTACATATGTCCACACTGCCCTTGCGATTTCCCCAGCCTTCGTAGTCGGGCACATCACGTTGGAAAGACTCACAAGGACAAGCGGGTGACACCGCAGTGTTCAATACGCTCGAAGATTTTCGACAGGCCTCACCAACTGCTTGAACATGAGCGCACCCACACTGGGGAGAAGCCATTCAAGTGAAAGCATTGTCCATATACAGGGTGTCCCACGTAGACGTATCGAACGATCTGGCCTTATAACTTCTGTATTACAGGAGGGAATCAAGCTCAAATTTTGTCCCCAGAAAGAAACCCAAGAATATACCATACTTTGTGGCAAAATTTGAGCCAGATAGGTCAACTAGGGATGAAATTACAGGCCTGGAATTGTTGGACCCTGTTTTTCGCATTTTCCGCACGGATCATGGTTTTGAGATTGTATTCTTCTGCTCAGCATGGTCAAACAGCTCATCCAACATGGCAACATGGCGCGATGGCGGAACAACAATGGTTGAACGTCATCACATTCCAGAACACAAAGGATTCAATAATATTGGCGTTATACAGCCCTAACAGCCTTCAAGGGGCTGTCGAGATCAATATTGGCACCACTGATTTCAAAATGTTGAAAAACGTGGTCGCAACTTTGCAAGCTCGTAATTTCATCCCTAGTTGACCTATCTGGCTCAAATTTTTGCCACAAAGTATGGTATATTCTTGGGTTTCTGGGGGCAAAATTTGAGCTCGATAACTCCTGTAATACGGAAGTTATAAGGCTTGATCGTTCGATACGTCTACGTGGGAGTGGGACACCCTGTAGATCGGCTCGTCGTGGAGATCTGAGGAAGCATGAACGCTGCCACAGTGGCAATGGTCGTTATAATGTCAGTACTGCCCTTGCGCTTGCAGTTTCCCCAGCGTTTGGAGTCGGCCAATATGGCCCGTTACGGTTACATACGAGCTGACAGACAATACTCACACAGACAGCTCTGTCCGAGCGGGTTCCGTTCGTAAGTACTCGATGATTTTATTTTACACGTTGAAGCATCGCCAGAGCTCAAAATACTGTAGGTGTGGTCCAAGTAGTGGGCCGGGGTCACTTTTAATAGATTAGATGACGCCGTGATAAGGTTTGTTGTTGCTGTTGTTGTTCAATACTACGTACTTGCTGTATAGTATGAAAGTTTATTCTTGGTTATTCAGTTGTTTATTTGCGTTGTATACGCTGAATCTTCTGCATGTACTTTTGAATTGCATTTTGTGTACGGGAAATGGAGATGACTAAGTATTCAACGTTACGTATGTGGGATACGGTCACTTGGTTGCCGGTCACTTCGTTGCGGACATTTCGTTGCGGACCTTTCGTTGCCGCGGTCACTTGGTAGTGAGAACTTTCGTTGCGGTCACTTCGTTGCGGTTTTTTTCGTTGCGGACATTTCGTTGCGGCCATTCTCTGGTCATTTCGTTGCGAGTACTTTCGTTACCGTTCATTTCGTTGCAGGCTTAGGCTTAGGCTTAGGTAAATCTCGCAACGAAATGACCAGCAACGAAAGTTCTCGCAACCAAATGACCAGAAAACGGCCGCAACGAAATGTCCGCAACGAAAAAAACCGCAACGAAGTGACCGCAACGAAAGTTCTCGCAACGAAGTGACCGCGGCAACGAAAGGTCCGCAACGAAATGTCCGCAACGAAAAAACCGCAACAAAGTGACCGCGAACCGTGTATGTTGTGACAGGGTGTGCACTGTCATCATGCAGTGCTGTTTCTGTGGTGAGAGCTGTCCAGATACGTACAGGGTGGTCTTTTTCTCTGATACGATTTTGACTGCCAATTTCAACAGGTTATTCTGCACCGATTTCGCTCAAATTTTGCCCACATATTCCCGAGCGTTTACCATTTACTTGGTAAAAATTTCGACTTAAAATACTGCACCGGTAGTGAAAATTATCCCCTTCCTTTCAAACCTACAATTTCGAGCTTTTTCAATGCACTTTTTGCTGCCAATTGATTGGAAGCGTCTTTTTGGAGCCCAATGCTCTTTCCTAAGGGCAAAATAGTTTCAGCAAGATGGAATCTAAGCCCTAAGCATCCAAAAAACATTGACAGGGTTGGTAGCATTGCTGGAAGATTGTCTCATTTCTCAATAGTGCTGTTCATGCCTCATCAGTGCTGCATCTTCCGCTGATGAGCCATAATCACCAGATTTGATGACTCCAGACATTTTTCAGGCGGTACAAAGATGGAAAGGGTCTACAAAGCCGCTTATCATTCCAAAAAATGTAGCACTATTGCGATTTGTCTTGTTTTCCGAAAATTTTATGGAAGAATTGAGTAGTAGTGGAAAATAATGGTGAAAATATTGGAAAATTGTGACTTCATGTTCTCTGCTCTAATTCTCACTACCTGTGCAGCATTTTAACTCGAAATTTTTACCAAGTAAGGTAAACGCTCAGGAATAGGTGGGCAAAATTTGAGCAAAATCGGTGCAGGATAACCAGTTTAAATTGACAGTCAAAATCGTATCAGAGAAAAAGACCACCCTGTATGTGCTCTGGCTCCTATAGTGCTGAATATGCAGCCAGAGCTGACGCCATCGTCCTGGACCATGTGAGAAGCTTTCATCTCCAGTATTGATCGACTATAAGCATGCAACTTTTGTCACAGGACATTTGGTTTTGAGCGCAGCATGAAGGGCTATTTCATTGCCGATGACAGGGATCAAATGACTGGGAATCAGGTATTAGGAATATCAACCCGTATGTAGGAGTATGCAATGCATGGGCGGACGACGGTTGATACTATTCGCTACTTGCGCTAAGAATTTATTGGTGGTAGCGAGCTGACCTCTATTTGTTCTGTGCTTTCTTGATCAAACTGGTCGGATTGCCAATCACAACGCACTGAAAAAACAGGAGGATTAGCTCGCGATCACTTTTATTATTTACTAGCACAGGTAGCGAATTGGAATTAGGATGTAAATGTATGCGGTTAATTTTTTTCCTGTATGTTCTCGGCTGATGCATCCCTCCTTACGCTATACATGTTATCCTGCCATTTTGCTTGTTCTAGTTCAACGGAGAAGGAATTTCCAAGAATTCATACCAGGAATCAACGAACATTCTTCTAACAAAGCTAACTCAACTGTCTCATTTGGAGAAGAAGCGAGCTTCCACAAGAAGAGCTGCAGCTGCGTCATCGAAATCACTGGGAATTCTACAGCGAATGAACGAATATTACTCCGTACCTGAGGAAGATGCCCAACCAACTTCATCGGACATTCTTTCCGTGAAAATTCCGAAAAAGGAACGCGTTGGAAGCAGAGAAGTTTCAATGCATATGTCGTCCTGAGGGAGGAGAAAGAGAAAAATTGAATGAAAAAAGGGAAAAAAAAGGGAAAGAGAAGAGGGTGAACGAAAGTGTAAAGAGGGTTTAAAACGCAACTCAACGCTGATTCAACAAAAAAGGGTTCACGCTGGAGAGAAACCATTCAAATGCAAGCTCTGTCCTTATCGATCATCTGATCGTAGTACTCTGGAGAAACAGGAAGTCTCATGCCATAGTGGCAATGGTCACTTCAAATGTCCACACTGTCCTTGCAAATTCACCAGCCGTATTGGTCAGGCAACTCACATTGGAGAGACTCACAAGAATAAACGGGTGACGCCACAATGTTTTGTGTGCTGGAAGACTTTCGATTTTCCTAGCCACCTGCTTCTACATGAGCGCGTTCACACTGGAGAGAAGGCATAATGTAAGGTATAGGGCGGGTGAAACTGAGTGAACGGTAGTGAATGGACGAGCACTGTCTTAAGCACAGCTAAGGGGGGGAAGAGGACAAGGGACTGCGAAGGAGGCTACACGAGGAGCCTGGAAGAAGATCAAATAAGAGTGCGATATGGAACGGAGTGAATAAGAAGACGCGTGGCGATCCCTAGTAGCTCCAGGGGGCTGGAAGA
This sequence comes from Epsilonema sp. ZAB3_2, assembly GCA_030247985.1. Lineage (NCBI taxonomy): Eukaryota > Metazoa > Nematoda > Chromadorea > Desmodorida > Epsilonematidae > Epsilonema > Epsilonema sp. ZAB3_2. The sequence continues at coordinate 48,733 of JASAMW010001972.1, read as the reverse complement.
CTCAAGGACAAGCGGATGACGCAGTGTTCCGTTTGAAAATGCGTTTACGTTTTGTATTCCGATTTAGTGAGGAAAACTGGCGCTGTTGCTGATTTGAGCGTTTTGTACATTGCGAAGTACGTATAAAAGCTTGCTCTGGTGAGTAGACGATACGGGGTGGGTAAGGTTTGTTTTATTGCCTGCCAATATGGTTGGAAAGCATAGAATAAAAATAAAATTGCTTAGGGGCATATGGTGTGATATTGCAGGCATATGTAGGTGGTCTATGGTCTAGTGCGGTATAGTGGGTTCTTGGTTTCAAACGTATTCGTGTGAAGAAAATGCTGTAGTTTTTTCTTGACCATTTCTTCTATCGACTGGCAAGCATCATTCACGCCTTGCATTGCATTATTCATGCTATTATTTAGCGGCGCTAAAGGCTCGGTACGGAATTATCCCACCTTTCCCGGTCTGGTAACGTTCAATTTAAAAAAAGTTGGGGTCAGGACTGGGTGCGAATTTGACCGGTTTGTAAAATACGTAAAATCAGGCTATAGTCATCATCACGCAAAACTGAAAATTACCCCCCTGTCCACGCAATTCTCAATACTACCCGACATCGCATTTAAAATTGAATGTTACCAGACCGGGAAAGGTGGGATAATCGATGCTAAATAATAGATGAATGTAAAGGTAATGATGCGTGAAAAAGAAAGTGATGGGACGTAAGAAATATAACTAAACATGTTGTCTGCGAAGAAATAGTCTAATGCAAACCAATGAACCCACTGAATACCGCACTAGAACCATAGAATAAACCCACGCAACTGTGACATATTGCCTGCAAAATATGCACATAACCATATGCCCCTAAGCAATTTTATTTTTATTCTATGCTTTCCAACCATATTGGCAGGCAATAAAACAAAACAAGCTACGGTACCACCACCACCTGGACGAAATACGTACTAAAGGAGAAAGAACATCGAAAAGTCAAAAGAAAGGCAGTTTCCTCACTAAATCGGAATACAAAACGTAAACGCATTTTCAAACGGAACACTGCGTCATCCGCTTGTCCTTGTAGACTCCAATGTGCGTCATTGGGCTGGTGACTGAAGGACAGTGTGGACATCGTAGCATTGCACTGGAAGCGTTTGTGCATCTTGTCCGTGAAGCACTATAGGGACACAACTTACATTTGAATGCCTTCTCTCCAGTGTGAACGCGCTCATGTAGAAGCAGGTGGCTAGGAAAATCGAAAGTCTTCCAGCACACAAAACATTGTGGCGTCACCCGTTTTGGAGTTAATGTGAGTTGCCTGACCAATACGGCTGGTGAATTTGCAAGGACAGTGTGGACATTTGAAGTGACCATTGCCACTATGGCATGAGACTTCCTGTTTCTCCAGAGTACTAGATCAGATATCGATAAGGACGAGTGTTGAGGTTCTCTCAGGTACTTTTTTGTTGAATCAGCGTTGAGTTGCGTTTTAAACCCTTCTTGTAGACACTGCATTGGAAAGGCGATTCACCCTTGTCTTCTCTTTTTCCCTTTTTTTTCCGACTTGTTTTGTGTAATGAGCATCATTCAAATGTTTTCTCATTTCTCCATAATCGTCAAACTGCCCATCACAGGACGAACATATGCATTGAAACTGTTGCTGGAAGTGAGTTTGGATTCACGGAAAGAATGGATAAGTTGGTTGGCATCTTCCTAGGAGGAGTAATTGTTTTCGCTAGAATCCAGGTTTCGATGACGATCAGTGTACTTCAAAATACAAACGGTAAGGTAAGGAAATTACCGCGAGTACTGGACGGTAAAATTACCGGCGGTATTTTACCGTCAAAAATGTTAGCGGTACTTTCTTGGATCATCTGGCGGTAAAAGGTAAAAATAATAAAAATTTTTGGCTGGTGTTTCAATCTTTATGCCTTTTATGAGTTTTTGGCTTTGCTTTCTTGAGTTGGTATTTTTAAGTGATACTTGTTCTATGTACTCTTGATAAATTTGGAAATAATTCGTTCTCTCTTTCGTAAATCTGGAGTAGTTTCAAGGAAAATGAGCGCACTACCATAACCCAATGATCACTATTGCTATGCTGCCGTGTTTTGCTGTACCGTGGTAGAAAGTACCGCGGTAATAAAGGTAAAGTAAAAAGACTCTGGGTGCCACGGTACGGTAAAACGGACTTTTTTACCTTCTTTTCGACGGTACTTCAAGAAGGGGCGGTAAAAAGTACCGCCAAAATTTTACCGACGGCTAGGACGGTAAAAAGTACTGTAGCCGACAATTGCTGAGAACCGCGGTAAACGGAAAGTACTTTCTGTTGAAAACACTACGAGCTCTTGGAAGCGCTCTCTCAAAAGACAGTTGAGTTAGCTTTGTAGAAGAATGTTCGTTGATTCCTGGTATAATTCTTGGAAATTCCTTCTCCGTTGAACTAGAACAAGCAAAATGGCAGGATAAATGTATAGCGTAAGGAGGGATGCATAGGAGAACATACAGGAAAAAAATTAACCGCATAATTTACATCTAATTCAATTCGCTACCTGTGCTAGTAAATAATAAAAGTGATCGCGAGCTAATCCTCCTGTTTTTTCAGTGCGTTGGATGGAATGAAGTTTGATAGAAGAGAAAAATAGAGGTAGCTCGCTACCACAATAAATCTAGCGCAAGTAGCGAATAGTATCAACCGTCGTCCGCCCATGCATTGCATACTCCTACATACGGGTTGATATTCCTAATTACCCGATTCCCAGTCATTTGATCCCTGTCATCGGCAACGAAATGGCCCTTCATGCTGCGCTCAAAACCAAATGTCCTGTGACAAAAGTTGCATGCTTATGGTCGATAGATACTGGAGATGGAAGCTTCTCACATGGTCCAGGACGATGGCGTCAGCTCTGGCTGCATATTCAGCACTAGAGGAGCCAGAGCACATACAGGGTGGTCTTTTTCTCTGATACGATTTTGACTGTCAATTTAAACTGGTTATCCTGCACCGATTTTGCTCAAATTTTGCCCACCTATTCCTGAGCGTTTACCATTTACTTGGTAAAAATTTCGACTTAAAATGCTGCACAGGTAGTGAGAATTAGAGCAGAGAACATGAAGTCACAATTTTCCAATATTTTCACCATAATTTTCCACTACTACTCAATTCTTCCATAAAATTTTCGGAAAACAAGACAAATCGCAATAGTGCTACATTTTTTGGAATGATAAGCGGCTTTGTAGACCCTTTCCATCTTTGTACCGCCTGAAAAATGTCTGGAGTCATCAAATCTGGTGATTATGGCTCATCAGCGGAAGATGCAGCACTGATGAGGCATGAACAGCACTATTGAGAAATGAGACAATCTTCCAGCAATGCTACCAACCCTGTCAATGTTTTTTTGGATGTTTAGGGCTTAGGTTCCATCTTGCTGAAACTATTTTGCCCTTAGGAAAGAGCATTGGGCTCCAAAAAGACGCTTCCAATCAATTGGCAGCAAATGTAAGACAAATCGCCATGACAAGAGAGCAAAACGGATCCGGACTAGAACGAGAGTGGCGACTTGCCTTACAAGTGACGAGTTCGAACTTCTGTTGCGGCTGTTGCATGCGTCAGCTTATTAGACACGAGGAGCATAGGTAGCTCAAGCGTTTGTTGTGTGTTGACTGTATCGGTAGTGGACGGTAGCATTTTCAATATTTATCTGACTATACATTATGTACAGGTACGAGAGCGAACACAAAGTGAGCGTCAGAGCGTCAAGAACAAGCGAGAGAACGAATGAGAGCGAAAGAGAGAAGCGCCTATATTTATACCGCGCGCGAACAAAAATACTGCAACTGTTCCTACTAAAATTACCGTATGTGTCACATCTCTCCGGGGTTAGAATATTTTTCGTCCCCGAAAAATGAAGAAATCAAAAATTAGCACGATAAGCCTAGGTACGTACAATTAGGATGAAATATAAAATGAAAGAGTTACTAACGAACAAATAATAATTACGACAATAGTAGCAGTTTGGAATGTACACTAATAAAATACGAATACCTAGAGTCTAATCTTCCAAGAAAAATGTTAGAAACAAACTAAACTAGTCTAAAATAGTGAATATAATAGTACAATAATAATAATGCAATAATACCACTAGTGAATTGAATACAATTAGAAGCATACGTATACGTACATAGAAGGCAAGAAAATATACAAAATCATTATATCCTAAAATCAAAATACAAAAGTTATTTTTGTACCGTATATACATTACCGTCAAGAACATTGTGGGCAAAAACAACAAACGAACACAGTAATTTACAAACAGCAAAGCAAAACAGCAAAAACAACCTAGTCTACTACTCTATGTACGTATTTAGATTTTTAGTTATAGAAGGTACTGTACATACTGTTTGTCTAGGTATTTGGTCCTTTTAGTTGAACATGTCACATGTCCTGGGGTGGTTGGGTATTATTGCTACATAAAACTGAAAATACTTCTACTGCCATTTAACTGGTATAACAAAGGTTCTTGTTTATTTTTATTTTTGTTTAGTTTAGGAAAATTGTAGATTTAGGAAAATTTTTGAGTGAACCTTTATTATACTTACATTTACATACAATAAGAAACAAAACCTAGTGCCTAAGATGTACATAATTTACCAATCACTCGTCGTCTTCAATGTGATAACTTGGGCTTGCCAGATCGTGAGAGCGATGCGAATCAAGTCGTTGGTGCGTGTGCAGTGTCGTGTCGTCAGGGGTTGGTGAGGCTGTGGTTGCCCTCTCCGGGGTTAGCTCCAGGCCATGTTGATGTCGTTCAGTGCCAAAACAGTGCCGAGAGTTTGCTTCGCATAGATTTTGACCTCGTTGTCATGTGGATTCAAAAGTTTGACTGGGAGGTATGGCTCCTTTGTGCTGTAGTGGATACCTCTCCTTGCCAAAACTCCTGACTTTGCAATGGAGGCCGACGGTTGGAATTCCAGAGTTGTTCCTGTTGCTGGGCATCCTTCCAAGCTTCCCAGGATGGTGGTTTCTGATTTGGGAGGGATTATGGTATCAGTTGGAGCGGAAATCTTCCATCCATCCTTCTTCGCCATGTGGAATGGCAATGGATTACCTCCGCCCAAAGCCACCGTTTTGTTCTTGAAGTCAAATTGAGCTCGGTCCAGTTTCTTCAGCAAGTCCGTCCCCAACAAACAAGTTTGTGGTGAGTTTGCTAACACGTGGAAACGGTGATGTATTTGTCGGTTGTCAATTCGGACGGACAAGCTTGCAGAGGCCTTGATTTGTAAGCTGCTACCCGACACGTTCAGTGCATTCGTGCGTGGTTCTTCAAAGGTGACAGGCAATTGTTTTGCAAAATCGTAGCTCAACAGAGAGATTGTAGCTCCAGTGTCGATGAGTGCGTTTACCGGAAATCCCTGGATACGTACAGGCAACAATGGTACCACTCCAGTTTCGTACAGTGAGTCCTTTTGTCCTGTGAGATTGCAAACCACCTGGGCCAGCTGCACTTGATGCGACACGTCTTGTGGCAAGTGGATAAGGAGAATTGTGATCAGTTGCAGCAGCAAAATGCTAACGTGGTGACGCAGGAAGCTGGCAAGAGAAGCGGGAGCAACTCGAATCAGGTGAAACAACAGAAGGACAGGAAACGCCTTTTTCCATGAGAACGGAGTGATAGGCAATGTCGTGATGGGGTTTTTTCGTGTGTGAGTGTTAGTCATGCTTCTGCTCCTTTCTGTGTCTGGCAACACTGCAAACACTTGGGCTTGGTGTGTTTGGACAAGACTCCAGGGGGTGCATTGTGGAGAGCCTGGAGCAGTGTAGTTGGGCGTGAGCTGTGGAACCACTTTTGTTCTTCCAGTTTGATGGCGTTTGTGATCCAGCACGATGGCAGTTTCCTTTGGCTCCGAGGTTAGTGTCGTTTCCACCTCTTCGATCACTGGACCAGAGTTGGATGTGTATGTTTTCAGATCCATAGGTGGTTCTTGTCTCTGTGCTCTGGCCAGTACATGAGTCTGGTACATGTTGATGAAAGTCTTTGCTGGATTCAGCTGCATCTTTTGGAAACATGATGGGCAACAGCAAAACATGCCAAAAGCGATCCACACGAGCATGCAAGTGCAAAACACATAAAACTGCCAGAAACTGACATCCAATCCCCAGAGAAAACCAAACAAGCCTCTTTGCATGTTTGCCATCAGTTGCCGCGCACCTAAGGTGGGGTTCTCTGGGTTTTGGACGCCAAGTTCAGTGAGCAATTGGCGTTGTGCAGACAGTGAGCTCATGATGTCATTCATGGATATGTGCGTATCCAACTCGCTCCAGTTCATCATGATTATTTGGTGGAAGATTGTGGGTTTGAAGAACGTGAAGGTAGTATTGTCCCAATGCATCAGCTCTATCTCTGTCACCTGACCGTTAGCTGGGCGGATTTTGCCTGAGGCGCTTTCGTACAGGTAGGTGGTATTATGAAAGACCATGGGGATTTCTTTGCGCAATGAGCAGTCAGCTGGTAGGCCTTGTTTTGTTACGATTCCAGTTTTCGTGTTCATGTATCCTTTGTGTATTTGACTGCTGATGTTGAACTCTAAGGGGATTTCCTGTGTGCACGTGTTGTTCATTGGTAGGAATTTGTACGTGCCTTCCCTTAGCTTTGCGCATGGCCATAGTTCTATCGCATTTCCGCCGCTTTGTGCTATGATGTCCGATCGGTGTGTGAGATGTCGCATGGTCAGTGTTGGGGAGGCGAGTATGGATGCTTTGAGCACTGCCACTGTTGTGCGCATTGCTTTACACGTTTCGCTCAGTGCGTGTGCGAAAGCGAACTGAATGTTTTCTTGAGTGGAGATGTACAGTACAGTAGTGCTTGAAGAATGTACAATGCTGTGAGTACGTCTGTATGTACGTACATACAATGCTGTTTATCTGGCTGCGGGCGCAGATCAGAAGTCCGTGTCGGTCTGTCACACTAAAGTAAGTACTGTATTTACTGTACGTATACGTGTGGTACAGCTTTTCTAGTCAACCAGCAGTGAGATGATGAAAGCGAAAAGCGAAGACGTGCGTCGGTGCATGAGGTGAGAAAAGGAACCAGAGAGAAGAATGCACTTATGGCCGATATGGTGTGAATACGTACGACTGTGTAGTGTGTATGCATGCTGAAAGAGTCGACGTCTTGTTTTGCCACTTTATTTTGCTGGGCATGCATACAGTAGTTGCCAGTGGCGATTCAGCTTATTTCTTTTGACGTCGGAGTTCTTGCCGTAATTATAGTTTTACAGCTTTGTCTTCTTGCGACTGAAGATGAGAAAATGTGAAAACTGGTAGCGGTCCGTTTGAGTGTGAGTACTTGACACTTTCTCGATGTGTACGTACGTACCTAACGGCATTTTATCCATTGAGCCGACAAATGCATCGTTGTGGTGCAGTAGCTGTCATCGGTGCGCAATGATAATCGCGCAATGCTACTAATGCAATAATGGCTCCTAAACCGTCGGATTTGTGGCCGTTGCAATTTCCTTTAGGGCATGACTTGTTGACGGAGTGCATACGGACGAATACAACAGGAGCATGTACGTACTGTACGTACGTTGTTGAGTGTAGTGCGCCCTTGATTATTTTTAGCAAGACGAATATGCGTACGTGAGTGCACGTATGACGTGTGATGACGTCGAAGAGATGAGCGGAGATACTTCTGATCCGCTGTTGAACGGCGCCGATGGGCGCGTGCAGCATTGAAAGCTGCAGAGGGGTAGGGACAGAATGCCTACCGTAGTCTTGACTAGCATGATGATGCATGCGTACAAAGTCGCTGAGTATGTACACGCTGAGAAAGAGCGAGTGCATGCATGTTGCTCTTGAGTGAGCTTGTCGACGTGATGATTATGCTTCATACATGATGCCGGTTTGATTTCTCAGCAATCATGCTGTTTCTCTAGGGTCTCCAGCCCCTGGAAACGGAAGACGAGAGCTATAATGAGCTCTGTTTTTTTTTTTTTTTGTTTTGTTTTTTTTTTTTTTTTATTTTTGTTTTGTTTTTTTATATTTTTGGCGTGTGGCCGCCCTACCCCCACGCGGCAGATGCCAACTGGGGCATGTGAACGAAGATTTGCTCGCCTGTTGTAGCTGGAGAGCCGACAGGCGGCTCCCTGGGGGGGGTAGGCTTCCCAGGGCGCTCGAGCGGAAGAACGCATGGCCGGTTAGCTACTCCGGACATGAGTCAAGACGACCGTGTCTTCTGGCTACAGTGGTGGAGGCGTAGGCGTAGGCCTCGTGTGAACACTGCAATGATGAATGAGGGCGTAGGCGCAGGCCCCGTATAAACACTGCGATGTGCCAGAAGATGGCAGTTCGGCGATGACGGAACGGCGGGAACCCCGAGGTTGACTTCATAGATGAAGTTTTACCCCGCCTGTAGAAGACGAATGCGTGTGATGACGCATGTAGACGAAAATGAGCGTTCCGACACGCTGCTGATGCTAACAATCCAGCTGTTAGCGATGTAGCAGAAGCAAGTAAGCTTTTTAGCTATACGTCGACACTTGCTCCCTACTATGCCGGCTTTGTCTTGACGTTTGAGACTAGTTGGACACATAGCCTCGGCCGAAGGCTTATCACATAAGCCAGGTGGGAATGTACGTAAATGTACAGTAATGTACGTACTGTATGTACAAGTAAGTACAGTTATTTACACCTGGGAGTTCTCTCTCCAGGGTTGTACAAAACATACGTATGCTTCTTGAGTCCTGCGCTTGCTGTTCTTGATGGCCAAGCTTGAGCTGGTGAACAAGGGAGTGTTCACTGACTGGAAGAAGGTGATTGATGACTTGAAGATTCCGCAAACAGAAGGCGCATGACGCACCAAACTGTAAGACAAATCGCCATGACAAGAGAGCAAAACGGATCCGGACTAGAACGAGAGTGGCGACTTGCCTTACAAGTGACGAGTTCGAACTTCTGTTGCGGCTGTTGCATGCGTCAGCTTATTAGACACGAGGAGCATAGGTAGCTCAAGCGTTTGTTGTGTGTTGACTGTATCGGTAGTGGACGGTAGCATTTTCAATATTTATCTGACTATACATTATGTACAGGTACGAGAGCGAACACAAAGTGAGCGTCAGAGCGTCAAGAACAAGCGAGAGAACGAATGAGAGCGAAAGAGAGAAGCGCCTATATTTATACCGCGCGCGAACAAAAATACTGCAACTGTTCCTACTAAAATTACCGTATGTGTCACAAGGGGGGGGGGCTGGGAAGGGAGGGGAGGGGAGGGGGGGAGGGTGTTTTTGGGGGGGGGGGGGGGGGGGGTGGTTTTTTTTGGTGGTTTTTTGGGTTGTGGGTGCCTCTTTTTTTTTTGTCGCCCTTCTTGCTTGTTTGTTGTGGGCTCCTTGGGGGGGGTTGGTGGGGGGTGCCCGCCCCAGCGGGCCTGGCTTCTTTCTGTGGCGCGCGGGGTGTTTTTTCCTCCCTGTTTTGTGTGGGCTTTTCCTGCCTCCCCTGCCCGCCCCGCCTCTTTTTTTTTTTTTTTTTTCTTTTGCTCTTTGTTTTTCCCTTTGCCTGGGGGGGGGGGCCGGCCGCTCCGCTCGATGGCCTGTACCTCCCTCCCTCCCTTCTCCCTGTCCACTACTGATGTATTTCCTAAAACGCTCAAACACTATATTACCAAACGCATTATCGATCCGTTTTCCGTCTTCCAAAAAGTTGCAGCTACTCTACTCGCAACGAAATGACCAGAGAATGGCCGCAACGAAATGTCCGCAACGAAAAAAACCGCAACGAAGTGACCGCAACGAAAGTTCTCACTACCAAGTGACCGCGGCAACGAAAGGTCCGCAACGAAATGTCCGCAACGAAGTGACCGGCAACCAAGTGACCGTATCCCACATACGTAACGTTGAATACTTAGTCATCTCCATTTCCCGTACACAAAATGCAATTCAAAAGTACATGCAGAAGATTCAGCGTATACAACGCAAATAAACAACTGAATAACCAAGAATAAACTTTTATACTATACAGCAAGTACGTAGTATTGAACAACAACAGCAACAACAAACCTTATCACGGCGTCATCTAATCTATTAAAAGTGACCCCGGCCCACTACTTGGACCACACCTACAGTATTTTGAGCTCTGGCGATGCTTCAACGTGTAAAATAAAATCATCGAGTACTTACGAACGGAACCCGCTCGGACAGAGCTGTCTGTGTGAGTATTGTCTGTCAGCTCGTATGTAACCGTAACGGGCCATATTGGCCGACTCCAAACGCTGGGGAAACTGCAAGCGCAAGGGCAGTACTGACATTATAACGACCATTGCCACTGTGGCAGCGTTCATGCTTCCTCAGATCTCCACGACGAGCCGATCTACAGGGTGTCCCACTCCCACGTAGACGTATCGAACGATCAAGCCTTATAACTTCCGTATTACAGGAGTTATCGAGCTCAAATTTTGCCCCCAGAAACCCAAGAATATACCATACTTTGTGGCAAAAATTTGAGCCAGATAGGTCAACTAGGGATGAAATTACGAGCTTGCAAAGTTGCGACCACGTTTTTTCAACATTTTGAAATCAGTGGTGCCAATATTGATCTCGACAGCCCCTTGAAGGCTGTTAGGGCTGTATAACGCCAATATTATTGAATCCTTTGTGTTCTGGAATGTGATGACGTTCAACCATTGTTGTTCCGCCATCGCGCCATGTTGCCATGTTGGATGAGCTGTTTGACCATGCTGAGCAGAAGAATACAATCTCAAAACCATGATCCGTGCGGAAAATGCGAAAAACAGGGTCCAACAATTCCATGCCTGTAATTTCATCCCTAGTTGACCTATCTGGCTCAAATTTTGCCACAAAGTATGGTATATTCTTGGGTTTCTTTCTGGGGACAAAATTTGAGCTTGATTCCCCCCTGTAATACAGAAGTTATAAGGCCAGATCGTTCGATACGTCTACGTGGGACACCCTGTATATGGACAATGCTTGCACTTGAATGGCTTCTCCCCAGTGTGGGTGCGCTCATGTTCAAGCAGTTGGTGAGGCCTGTCGAAAATCTTCGAGCGTATTGAACACTGCGGTGTCACCCGCTTGTCCTTGTGAGTCTTTCCAACGTGATGTGCCCGACTACGAAGGCTGGGGAAATCGCAAGGGCAGTGTGGACATATGTAGTGACCAATGCCACTGTGACGCAAGCCTTCGTGTGTCTTCAGACTTCCATGTTGAGCAGACCCGTATGAGCACAGTTTGCACTTGAATGGCTTTTCTCCAGTGTGAGTGCGCTCATGTCGAAGCAGCTCGCTGGGCCATCTGAACGTCTTTGAGCATACGGAACATTGCTTTGCCCGTTTGTTCTTGTGAGCCTTTCCAATGTGCTGCGTCTGACCGAGAAGGCTGGAGAATTTGCAGGGACAGTGTGGGCATTTGAAGCGACCATTGCCACTGTGACGCAAGACTTCGTGTTTCCTCAGAATTCCAAGAGAAGCCGATCTGTACGGGCACTGCTTGCACATAAAGGGCAGATGTGTCAAAGATTTCCCATAGTGAAGGCGAGGATCGATTTTTCAAATTTCCTTTGGTGAACTAATGCAGTTTTACATGCTGAATCGATCCCACCCACCTGTCTCAACGCGATTTTGCCTCCTCGCAGAGAAAACCCACTTGTACAGTGTGTTTCGGTGGTTTTCTCTGCGAGGAGGCAAAATCGCGTCGAAATAGATGGGTTAAATCGATTTGTCTCGAAAAACTGCATATTTTGACTGAAGGAAGTTTCAAAAATCAATCTTCCCCTTCACTATGGGGAAATATTTGCCACATCCGCCCTTTAATCAATTTTTCTCCAGTCTGAATGCGCTTATGTAGTAGCAGTTGTCTGGACCTGTCGAAAGTCTTCCAGCATTCCTGCCTCACCCGCATGTCCTTGTGAGCCATTCCAATGTGCATTGCTTGACTACGAAGACTGGAGAATTTGCAGGGACAGTGAGGACATTTGTAGCGGTCATTTCCACTGTGACACCGGCCTATATGCAGCTTCCGATTTCCACGTTGAGCAGACCGGTATGAGCACAGTTTGCATTTGAATGGCTTCTCTCCAGTGTGAATCCGCTTGTGGCGAAGAAAGAGATAATTCCATCTGAAAACCTTCTTGCAGACGCTGCATTGGTAGCGCGATTCACCCTTGGCTTCGCCTTTTTTGTTCTCTTTCTTTTTCTCCACTCCTTTTGGGTGAGCGTCATTCAAATGTTTTCTCATCTCTCCATAATCGTCAAATAACCCATCACAGGACGAATATATGCATTGAAACTTCCACTGCTTGGCCAAAACTCTTCGTCGCTTTTTCGGAATTTTCATGGAAAAGCTGTCCGATGAAGTTGGTTGGGCATCTTCCTCAGCTACAGAGTAATATGCGTTCATTCGGTGTAGAATTTCCAGTGATTTCGATGTAGCAGCTCTGCTTGTGGATGCTCGCTTCTTCTCCAAATGAGACAGCTGCGTCAGCTTGGATAGAAGAATGCTTGTTGTTGTCTGACATGAATTCTTGATCTTTCCAGCTCGAAACTATAGAAAAAACAACAGCCGTTAGAGACGCTAATTTACAGTAAGCAAAGAATGCATTACAAAGTATACGATAGTGCGGGCGCGGGGTAATTCGGGTCACCCCAACCTGTCCAGTTGGGTACGTAATAAAATTAGGCAGCGTGGTATGAAAACTGATTCCTACCATTTTTTTACTGACTGATCTGCATTGGAATGACACGCATTAACCCCAGACCAACCGATACGTACCTCAGTCATTTCTTCAGAGTGGACGCGGTCACTGATGGATGAAAACGAGTGTATTTCAATCAATTCGGGCTCAGATCCAAAGCCCAGTTACAGCCAAGCATGAATGGCCGATGTTGAAGACAAAACACATCACCCAGAACGATAGCGTCAGCTCTGGCTATATCAATCCGTACTGGATGGAACAGCAACACAGAGCACGTACAGAGATGATTACTTCACGACGTAAAGCAACATTATTGTAAATACTGAATGCAATTCAGCGCTTGAAGAAGCAAGTTGCCCAACAAAGTCACACAACGTTCAAAAGAACAAAGACTGTTTATTCCGGCTTACATACGTACATACTAAGTATGCGTACATACAATACACAACCACAACAGCTATGGACTAGTTGCGCTAAGAATTATACGGGTGATTGCGACCCTGACCCCTTTCCTGTATCAGACTATTTCTATCAGATGCATTTCTTTGATTGGTAAAGGAAAAATGCAGTGGAAAATGCAATACACAGGGTCAGCTCGCGACCACCAATAATTCAAAGCGCAACACTGGTCCATACACAATTACGGGCAGGTGGAGATAAAGATACAAGTGTAAAGTGCGGTGTAAAACCCGATATCGAGCACGTACATAGTACTATACACCGAGCAAATTTATCGAGTTTACACGTATATAACGCGATGGGAACCACACCAAATTTTACAGTAGCCAACATGAGACAGCCCCAACTAACTCGTACTGAGCTCGTCGGGCTTGCGTGTACTAGGTTGCCCCAGATTACCGTTGAATTTTGAACATAATCACTTGACTTTATCTCTGTGACTCCTTTCAATATGTACACCACGACCCTTCTCTTAAAGAGGGGATCTGGCGGGAAAGTTTGTACGGGGAGGCAAATTTCGAATTTTTAACTTTTGAAAGCACCTGCCTATGTAAAATCGCATCCTCTTTCGATCTAACCCCCTGTTCTGGAGCCGATTTTGCCTCTGTGAGGCGGCGCCCCAGTTAGAAAGCTCGAAATAGGCCAAAGTATTGCGAAATCACCTTCCTAACTGGGGCGCCGCTTCACAGAGGCAAAATCGGCTCCAGAACATGGGGTTAGATCGAAAGAGGTTGAAATTTTACATAGGATAGGCCACTAAAAATTGAAAAATATGAAATTTGCCCTTCCCGTACTAAATTCCCGCCAGATCCCCCCTTTAAGAAAAGCTAACATCGATAGGGTCAATTATAGCAGTGGGTCGCGTTGTGGCGCTGTTGGCACTTATGCTTTGTCAAATTTCCACGATAAGCTGATCTATAGGGGCATTGTTTGCATTTGAAAGGCTTTTCCCCAGTGTGAACACGCTGATGTATTAACAAGTGGCTAGGGCACTCGAAAGTCTTCGAGCATACGGAACACTGCGGAGTCACACGTTTGTCCTTGTGAGTTTGCCCAATGTGACTTGCCCGACCAAGAAGGCTGGAGAATTTGCAAGAACAGTGTGGACATTTGTAGCGACCATTGCCACTGTGGCATACGCGATTGTGCATTTTCAGATCCCCACAATGAACAGCCCTATATGGACACAGCTTGCACTTGAATGGCTTCTCTCCAGTGTGAACACGTTCATGTACTAGCAGGGCGCTTGGGCAACCAAAAATCTTCGTGCATACGGAACATTGTGGCCTCACCCGCTTCTTGTCCTTGTGAGTTTGTCCAATGTGAGTTGCCCGACTGGGAAGGCTGATGAATTTGCAAGGGCAGTGTGGACATTTGTAACGGCCATTTCCATTGTGACACGAAACTTCATGCTTCTTTACATCTCCTTGACAAGATGATCGGTACGAACATTGTTTGCATTTGAATGGCTTTTCTCCAGTGTGCACGCGCTCATGTTTCAGCAGTTTGCAAGGCAATTTGAAAGTCTTCGAGCATACGGAACATTGCGGGGTCACTCGCTTGTCCCTATGAGCCTGTCCAATGTGATTTGCCCGACTGTGAAGGCTGGTAAATTTGCAAGGGCAGTGTGGACATTTGTGGCGACCATTCCCACTGTGACGCAAGCGCACATGCTTCGTTAGATTTCTACGATAATATGATCGATATGAACATAGTTTGCACTTGAAAGGTTTCTCTCCAGTGTGACTCCTCTCGTGTACTAGCAGTTCGCGAGGGCAGTCGAACGTCTTCGAGCACTTTGAACATCGTGGCCTCACCCGCTTCTTGTCCTTGTGAGTCTGTGCAACGTGAGTAGCCCGACTGTGAAGGCTAATGAATTTGCCAGGGCAGTGTGGACATTTGAAGCCACCATTGCCACTGTGACACACGCGTTCATGCAGCTTCAGATTTCCACGATAAGATGACCTGTATGAGCACAGCTTGCATTTGAATGGCTTCTCTGCACTGCTACTTGCTATTGATAGTACTTCCACTGCTTGGCCAAAACGCTTCGTCGCTTTTGCGGAATTTTCACGGAAAGATTTGTTCGATGAACTTGGTTGAGATTCGTTCTCAGGTACGGAGTAATAGTCGCTCATTCGCTGTAGAATTTCCAGTGATTTCGATGTAGCAGCTCTGCTTGTAGATGCTCGCTTCTTCTCCAAACGGGACAGTTGAGCCAGCTTGGATAGAAGAATGCCTGCAGTTGTCTTGTATGAATTATTGATGTTTGCGGTTCGAATCTATGAAAAAGAGCACAGCCGTTCAGATCAAATACCATATTTACCGGTGCATAGCCAGCAACATGGGGTATTATTCAAAATTTGAAAGGTCCTATTGGCCTTTCTCGATAACAGCGTAAAAATTAGAAATAAGACTAGACATCCTGGTATCAAATTGACTTTTGCTCCATGATTTAGTGGGAGTGGTTCGAATTTTCCCGGACCACCCAATACTCGGCGCTATCATTATCATTATTTACATGTACATACATACTTACATGCAGACTAGTACCTCAGCCATGATTTGTTCTGGGTGGTCGCAGTCAAAGGTGGCAGATAATGGACGAGTACGGTCGCTGTTGAAGATGAAAATTTTGTCACAGATGAACTACCCAGAAGGATGGCGTCAGCTCTGGCTTTATCACTCCGCGCTGGAAGTAAGATAGAAACAGCAAGAATCACATGACATGCTAAAAACTGAAAATAGCAAAATGTAAATGAATAATTATTGGCTTATTGGAAATACTGAATACAATTCAGCGCTTGTAGAAGCAGAATGCCCAAGAAATCCCACAACGTTCACAAGAACACGGTGTTTATTGTGGCTACAGATGCTAGATGTAATGAACAAAATACAAACACAACCACGAGATAGATATAGTACCGTAAACATACTGTAGGTACAGTAGTAAGTGAAACTAGCCTACATCAGACAGGCCAAACTCGTCAATCTTGAAGCATTAGGAGCCAGAGAGGCCAATGCAGTCCTCAGATTAGTGTCAAGTTTTTAGATCTGCCAAATTCTTGTGTCCATCTCGATGAATCTTCCTAACATGTAAATCACGACCCTTCTCTGATGAAAAGCTATTAGGGCAATGAGGACAATTGTAGTCGCGACCAGGCTTATCGTAATGACGTTGTTGGCATTTATGCTTCCTCATATCTCCACGATAAGCTGATCTATATGGACATTGCTTGCATTTGAACGGTTTCTCTCCAGTGTGCACACGCTCATGTACTAGCAGGTCCCTAGGACTGTCGAATGTCTTCGAGCATACAGAGCATTGTGGCGTCACCCGTTTGTCCTTGTGAGTCATTGCAATGTGATTTGCCCGACTGCGAAGATTGGTGAATTTGCTGGAACAGTGTGGACATTTGTAGCCACCTTTCCCACTGTGGCATAAGCGTTTATGCGTCTTCAGATTTCCACGAAAAGATGAACTGAATGCGCACAGCTTGCATTTGAATGGCTTCTCTCCAGTGTGAACACGTTCGTGTCGAAGCAGGTCGCTAGGACTGTCGAAAGTCTTCGAGCATACAGAACACTGTGGCGTCACCCGCTTGTCCTTGTGAGTCTTTCCAATGTGAATTGCCCGACTGTGAAGGCCAGAGAATTCGCAGGAACAGTGTGGACATTTGAAGCGACCAACACGACCGTGACACCGGCCTATATGCAACTTCAGATCTCCACGATAAGATGAGCTGTACGAGCACAGCTTGCATTTGAATGGCTTCTCTCCAGTGTGAATTCTTTCATGCTCATTCAGCGTTGACTTGCGCGTGAAATTCTTCTTGCAGACGCTGCATTGGTTGCGTGATTCGCCCTTGGCTCTGCCTATGTCTCGTTTTCCTTTCCTTTTTCCTGCTTCTTTCACGTGAGAGTCATTTAAATGTTTTCTCATTGCTCCATAATCGTCAAACTGCCCATCACAGGACGAAAATATGCACTGACACTTGCTCTGCTTGGCCAAAACGCTTCGTCGCTTTTTTGCAATTTTCACGGAAAGACTATCCGATGAACTTGGTTGGGCATCTTGCTCTGGTACGGAGTAATAGTCGCTCATTCGCTGAAGAATTTCCAGTGATTTCGATGCCTCAGCTTTGCTTGTGGATGCTCGCTTCTTCTCCAAATGAGAAAGCCGAACCAGTTTGGAAAGAAGATTGCTTGTTGAATCCTGATATGAGCATTTGGAAATCCGTTCTCCATTGTACTAGAACAAGCATAGGCAAAACATACAAAAATGCGTAGCACAAGAACGGATATAATATTCGCACGCATATAGATCCTATTCGCTACTTACGCTAATAAATATAGGGGAAGGGGATCGCTAGCGCTAAAAACCCCGCTGCCACCCATAAATTCGCGCAAGTAGCGAATAGTATCAATCAACCGCCGTCTGCCAATGCGTACGGGCATCCCCACCCCCCGTTCCAAAAATAAATAATAGGGTACCTCATTCCCAATCTTTTGATCCCTGTGGTCGATTGTACAATGACCTGTCAAGCTGGGTTCAGATCCAAATGTCCTCTGACAAAAAGTGCAAGCATACGGATGATACTGGAGATGGAAGTTTCTGACATGGTCCAGGACGATGGCGTCAGCTCTGGCTGCATTTCCAGCACTGGGAGAGCGAGAGCACAGAGCTGGACTGCTCTTACCACAGAAACAGCACTGCATGATGAGTGCACCCTGTCAAAATTATGTGGAATAGTCACACCCACTAACGGTACAGATAAGAAAATGCCATTCAAAATTAAGCAGCAGATTCAGCGCAAAGCAAGCGCATATAACACAAACAACATACTGGATTACGAAGAATAAACTTTTACTATAGTATGGAGTAGTATGGACAGAGAGAGTTCGCAAGTCGTCCTGCGTATTCGCATGTAGGCTACTTCTGCAAAATAAGACTACGCGACGCACGGACAGATATCCTCATTTGGGAATCTATTTTACGCGACGCGAATTGAATGCCACAGCAAACTCTTAGGCTTCGTTCAAAAATGTAAGTCTCGTGACGGGACTGTGCTCACGGTAATCCAGATTAGTGTCACGTCTTGGGGCCACGATAATATTTCACGGGACTTCTCCTGTCTTCGCCTTTCTCGCCAGTTGCGCAAAAGATTTATTACCCAGCCGGCCGCCGCGCCGGCCGGCCATCAGATATCCTCACTAATTTTGCGTTCCCACAATCTACTAGAAAGCGCATGGGCGCATAGTAGGTAGGTACGCACATATGGTAGGTACACAGTAGTATGTACGTAGGCAAAGTTTGTGTGATAAATGAATCCGCACTGCTTGTCTTTCTCGCTCTCCTGCTCTGCTCGCTCGTCCCTTGTCCATCCTCACAACCTTAACCATTTTAATGCGCCCACACCCAACGAGGCCAGAGAGAAGAGAGAGAGGGAAGGCATATGTATTTACATAAATGTTTTCCAAGGTGCAAAAGATAAGCTGACTTCATGGACTGAGCAATAAAGTGTGCTTGGAAAGAGAGCCCCTGCTGGTCACTCAGTACGCTCACCCTTTCTCATGTTACTTGCTTGCTTGCTTTATATTTTCAAAGTGTGGGAAACCAGGCAAACGCAATTGAACCAGGCAATACGATGAAATCGCAATCACCCTAGCGTATTCATTGACCTAGCACCCATATGTAGATACCTAATTACGGAGTCCTGCTAATACATAAACTAATCGGCGTAGTAGTCAAATCGTATCCATAGGGAAGGCCTAAAACGGTCCAGGTCAGGTGGGCTGATTGTTTCTTTTCCTCCTTCTTCTTCGAAATTGCCTTCTTCTACCCTCTAGGTTTTCTCGATTCAGCTGCTCAGCGGGGTCAGATAGAAGAGGAATGTGTAGCTCACGGCGTTTTGCTTCTTCTTGTAGTGACTCGAAAAAGCCATCCTCTTCAATACGTCTGCGAAATTCCGCTAGGCTAGGGGTATGACGCACGAGTGTACCATCGTTCTCCTTAAGAAAAAGTTCGGGAGGGAGCAGATTCCAAAGGTCGATGGCGAACTCAAGGGTGGTCTTCGTCGCACGCATTTTTTGCCGTCGGGCCGCTTCGGGAAACTGGGGGCAAAGCTGCAAGCGCAGGCGGTGAGAGCCGGGTCGCGCCAACCGATGAATCTGGCGCATGGCACGGGGAGGATCCTGGACACAGGAAAGGACGCCATCTGGCAAGTGTCTTTGTCCATGAATGTATTTAAAGATTGTCAGCATTTGCCTCACGAACGCTATCTTGGTTAGCGGATTCCACTGTAAACGGTCCAAGAGTACGTTGTAGCCACTCTCCCAGTTATTCAATGATAGTTTTGCCGCAAATTTTTGTACCCTCTCAAGCTGAATCCAATATTTCCCCTGAGATGGGCACACTGCGGGAAAGGCATGAAGTAGGAGTGGAAGCACGGTGGTTTTGTAGAGGTGGGCAAACACAGATGGCCGATATCGACCGATCATATCCCACAAGGCTCCCACCACACGTTTGCCTTTAACCGCAGTGAGCTCAGCATGCTTTCCAAATGACAACCTAGGGTCAATATGGACGCCGAGGTACTTCAGGCACATTGTCGGCTCAAGTTCCGTACCTTCTACCAAGAGTGGAGATGAGAGAGACGGAGGGCGCGGAGCCAATGAGCAGACCTGATATTGGGATTTTTGCGGATTAATGGCTAGGCGTAGTGTACTGTATGAGTCAGTGATAGCGTCGACGTCTTTCTGCAAAGCCGCTTCATCCTCTGCACTACAGATTGGCTTAACCAACAATAAGTCGTCAGCATATCCTATGAGCCTGGAAGTTTGCGATAGTTGCAGTGACTGGAGAACAGGGGCGATGTAGGAGTTGAATAAGAGAGGACCCAGGATGGACCCCTGAGGAACACCGGACATCACTGGCTGGGACGACGACATTGCTGAACCCACTTGCACTGTCTGCAGGCGACCACACAGATACGAGTAAAGTAGAGCAAGTAAATTGTCATCAAGTCCAAGGCGTGATTGCAAGTCCAGCAGTAAGCAGTGATGTGGCAACTGATCAAAGGCTTTTCGGATGTCAAAGGAAACTAGGACGACCTTTGTAGTGCTGGGGCAGATTTGGAAGCCAGAGGAAACGAGTGCCTGTAGGTAGGTGAGTGCATCGTCAACTGCCCTTCTGGGAGTGAATGCAAACTGATTGGTCGGTGGTTTTGAGAACACAGGCGGTGTCAGAATCCTCTTCAGCCAGCGCTCAGCGACTTTGCTCAAGCAGGGTAGGACAGATATTGGGCGGAAATCTGAAATGGAGGAAGTGCCAGAGATTTTTGGAATTGGCGCGATACGGGCTTGTTTCCATTGTAGTGGGAACTCGCCCTGTTGGAGGCATTGATTGAGAATTGCGGAAATCGCGCCTGCGATCTCTTCTGAGCAGGCTTTCACCAAGCGCGGAGAAATACCGTCGCATCCGATGGCACAGCTTCCTTGCAGTTCACCCAAGTAGTGCCTAACCTCTGCTTCATCAGTGAACCAGCTGTTGTCAATTTGGCCGCGGACAAAGGTCGGACAAGGGATATCAGACGGATTGAAGTGAAGTTGAAATTGGGCAGACAGAGCAGCAGCTTTTTCCTGCTCCGTTATCGCTAGCTGACCAGACGGAAGTCGTAAGCATGGAATTGCTCGAGACATTTTGCCAGCAAAACGGCGCACTGTTGCCCAAAATTGTTGTATTGTACTGACACGGCTGAAAGAGTCTGATACGTAATGCCCCTTTGCTGCCTTGCACATTCCTCTGACCTGTGATTTCAGGCGCCGCCATTTTGATAGATAAGCCGGCAGACCTGTGCGCCGGTAGTCAAGCCAGGCAGCGTGCTTTTTCTGCACTGCCCGAGCGATGTCAGGATTGAACCACGGACAGGCCTGACTGCGAATTTTGATTTTGCGATGTGGCACTACGAGCGACTGGATACGAAGCAGTTCCGCCTGCAAGTAGTCGACTGCGTCAGTTACAGATACGGCAGAAATGGCGGCGACCTCATCTGTAAAGTTCCGCGCCTCCGCTGGCTGGCCCGGAGTTGCACGCCAGAGCAGCTCAAAACGCGCCAGGTCCCAGTCACCCTCTTCCCATTTCCAGACTTCAGTCCGAGAAGAAGGTGGAGGATCAGAAGCAGTTGTAAGCTGAACCCAGGTAACCAAGTGCTGGTTCTCGATTGGTGGCGAAACTCCAGACGAACAGCAAAGAGGAGGATGCGATATGTATATCTGATCTAGGAGGTGGCCCTTGTGAGTTGGCTCCAAGATAAGCTGGCTAAGTTTGAAGCCGTCTAACAGCGGTTGGATGCGCGCGGTTTCGGTATTGTGTAGTAAGTCAATGTTGGAATCACCTAGCAGAACTAAGGGAACTTTCCGGGCTACCAGTTCGGCCAAGGCATCAGCAAGGGCAGTGCAAAAGTCGTCAGCTTTGGCTTTTGATGGATTATAAAAAGAGGCAACAGTTATGCGCTGATTCCGCAGACGTAGTTCGACGGCAGTTAGCTCCAGTTGTCGATGTGACTGAAGTTTGAGGGGGACTGGTTTGAGGCAAGACAGCACGTATATTCCAACTCCACCACCATTCCGGCCCCCCCGAGGGCGATCGCGGCGAAAGAAGGAATAGCCAGGGATGTCAATCTGGCTGTTTGGAATATTTTTATCTAGTTTTGTTTCCTGTAGTGCCAGCGCAGCTAATTCAGTGTGATGAAGAAGCAGCGTGATGTCATTGAGCTTTGAGGGGAGGGAATTGACATTTGCTGAAGCAATAACTGGCGCCGCAGGTGTAGAGCGAGGGACAATGGCGGGAGCGATGGGAGATGGCGCCGCGCCTGGCCCAGGGTTGGGGCTGACATCGCCACAGAGCGCAAGAAAGGCCACCAGTACGATGAGCGCAGATGGTGGATGACGGCGACGTTGGAAAGAGGTCGGACAGTGCCGCGATGTACGGTAGCAACGTTTTGAGGTCCGCGTACAGTACTGAGTAACCGCTACAGACCCAGAGAACCAACCAGCTTTCCAGAATGATGAACGAAGACCGTAGAGGGAAGAGATGACAACAATAATAATGGCAAAGCGCCAAAAGAAAGCGTGGCCTTTGCAGCAGCCAACCATTGCGTACGTAGGCATTCCCATTAAGAGGTGCACGGAATTTGCATAAGCAGAGAAGATGGCGCCGCTCGCATGGCTGATAGTGATAGCGACGTAGCTGCGGAATTGTTGGATTGTGAAGCTGAATGATAGCAGAACACCAGGAGGAAGCGTAGAAATGAAGGCGAGTTAAAGCGAAGTCGATTGGTGTAAAACTTCCGAATAATAAGCAAGGAGAAATAGTAGAAAATGACAAAAGAAAGTGGTGCTGGCTGAGGCCAAAAAAACGCAGCCGCCTACCAGTAAAAAAGCTGGAAAGCTTCTTATGTTACCGCTTCTTTTGTTTGCTCTCTTCTTCCTTCCCACCCAACGAAGTATCGTGACGTTAAAGGGGGGCTCGCACAAAAAAAGTTGTTGTCGCGAAATAAAAAATAAATAGTCAGAATATATGCAATTTTTAATAACAAATTTAAAAATAAAAAGAAAATTTTAAAAATTCCTTAACAGTCGGTTTTTACACGCATTTAAAGGTTTTAAAGGCCCCTTAGACCTTAAAAACGTCCGATACTTAACTTCTTAACCCTACTATCAGATTCCCCATTAAATTTGCTACAAAACCATACTTCTTTTTCCCTAGAAGTGGACCACGTATACATCAAAGTAGTCCAAAACCAACCACAGGTTTGCCCTTTTGGCTACTGTTCCAAAACATCCGCTTATACTGATTGTATGAGAAAAGAGCTGGACTTGCAGTCAGTTTTATTGCCACATGTCATATAGTGACCATCTCTGATAAAGAACACATGAATGGTTTTGTAGCAAATTTAATGGGGAATCTGATAGTGGGGTTAAGAAGTTACGTATCGGACGTTTTTAAGGTCTAAGGGGCCTCCAAAACCTTCAAATGCATGTAAAAACCGACTGTTAAGGAATTTTTAAAATTTTCTTTTTATTTTTAAATTTGTCATTAAAAATTGCATATATTCTGACTATTTATTTTTTATTTCGCGACAACAACTTTTTTGTGCGAGCCCCCTTTAATATAAAAACCAACGTGACGAGATTTATGTTACCGTGAGCAGAGTCCCGTCACGGGGCTTACGTTTTTGAACGAAGCCTTAGTGGCTAGACTATAACAGCAAAACAGTCATTCAACAACATAACAACAACAACAACAACAGAACCTTATCACGAGATCAGCTACTAAAGTGCACCCGGTCCACTATTTGGACCACACCTACTTTGAGATCTGGCTATCCTTCAACGTGTAATATCATCGAGTACGCACGGAACACGATCGGACAGAGCTCAGTGTGAGAGTGAGATTTGCCATCAGCTCGTACGTAGCGGGCTGTGGAAACTATCTCTTCCCCCTTTTGACCTGATGAGCTTTGCCATGTGTTTTGCCCGACCGAAAAGGCTGGTTAATTTGCAAGGGCAGTGTGGACATTTGTAACGAGCATTACCACTATGGTATAAGCGTTTGTGCCTGTTCAGATTTCCACGTAACCCCCCCATGTAGCGTGACGTCACGTTTCAGTATTGAATAGGGCATGCAATGTATGATGTACGTATGTACGTACTATGTATAGCTGTTGAAGTTACTTTGTCTACACAGTCGCTTGGTTTAGGACTCCTTGGAAAAGCCTAAAATAAAGTTCCTACTTTATGCAAGGTAATGCACCGACACCGATGAATGCTGCACTGATTAAGAAAGGTTTTCTGTAGCGGTTGCATAGTAAGTGGAAGGGGGGTACTTTTTGTAAATCGAGATAATATGCCTACCGTATTTACCGGTAGATAACCCCCCCAATGCATAACCCCCCCCCCCAATGCATACCCCCATATTGGCAAAACATAAAAAATGCCCAATGCATAACCCCCCCCCCCTATGCATACCCCCATATGTACTGTACAGTACCTGAACCTACCTATGTAAGCTGGTCATATAGTACCCATAGCCACTCCCACACCAAGCTAAGATGCCTATAAGCCTGCTTGGGGGTGTATTGTACTAGAATAACCGTGTTTTGACCTCAATTATGCCCTAAAACACGTGCTTTTGACCTAAAAAAATATGCCTCTGCGCACCTCTCAAAAACATAAAAA
Source organism: Epsilonema sp. ZAB3_2 (assembly GCA_030247985.1). Classification (NCBI taxonomy): domain Eukaryota; kingdom Metazoa; phylum Nematoda; class Chromadorea; order Desmodorida; family Epsilonematidae; genus Epsilonema; species Epsilonema sp. ZAB3_2. The sequence continues at coordinate 24,357 of JASAMW010001972.1, read as the reverse complement.
ATGCCCCATGCATAACCCCCCCCCCCAATGCATAACCCCCCCCCTATTCATACCCCCATATGGGACCTCTCAATTTTTGCATACCCCCATGGGGCTATGCACCGGTAAATACGGTATCGGATTCCCCATCAAAAACTGCATATGTAGATGAAGTTTTAGGAAAAAATTTGTTCAGGCATCATCGAGATATTGATGGGTAAAGGTGGGCAGGTCGCATTTTTGCCGTTTTTCAACGTTTTTAGCCATATTTCAGCAACCAGCGTGTGTAGCGGGCTATAATTTGGCACGCGGAAAGATCCCATAGGGACCCAAGTCTGGACCAATTTTGAGCCCAATCGGCCACCTGTGTGGCGAGATATAGCGTCACAAAGTGCATTTCTGTATATTTTGCACCTGTTGCAAATTTAGTTTTTTGAATACCACGGCGCGAATACATGCCCTGCACGGGGTAAAATTTTGACAGCAAGTAGAGAAGGGTTAGGCCTAAAAACTTTAGTACTACCGCAAAAAATCTCTATAATTGGAATTGGGACTACAGTCCTCTCGAATAGTGAAAAATACAGCAAAAATTTTCCTGCCTTTTTTATTTTTCAAGATAAATGAGCAATACCACTGAAATTTTTTCCTCGTAAGTAGCTTATCTTATGTAGAATTTGATGTAGATTTCAAAAATAAAATTGTTTTTTCCAAAAAATTTAACCCCTAGCATATAATTTTGCAAAAGTAGTATATTTTTGTGAATTTAGGGTAAGGGTTAAATTTTTTGGGAAAAACAATTTTATTTTTGAAATCTACATCAAATTCTACATAAGATAGGCTACTTACGAGGAAAAAGTTTCAGTGGTATTGCTCATTTATCTTGAAAAATAAAAAAGGCGGGAAAATTTTTGCTGTATTTTCACTATTCGAGAGGACTGTAGTCCCAATTCCAATTATAGAGATTTTTTGCGGTAGTACTAAAGTTTTTAGGCCTAACCCTTCTCTACTTGCTGTCAAAATTTTACCCCGTGCAGGGCATGTATTCGCGCCGTGGTATTCAAAAAACTAAATTTGCAACAGGTGCAAAATATACAGAAATGCACTTTGTGACGCTATATCTCGCCACACAGGTGGCCGATTGGGCTCAAAATTGGTCCAGACTTGGGTCCCTATGGGATGTATGTGTGTACCAAATTGTAGCCCTCTAAGCCCTTCGGTTGCTGAAATATGGCTAAAAACGTTTAAAAACGGCAAAAATGCGACCTGCCCACCTTTACCCATGAATATCTCGATGATGCCTGAACAAATTGTTTCCTAAAACTTCTTCAACATATGCAGTTTTTGATGGGGAATCCGATAGGCATATTATCTCGATTCACAAAAAGTACCCCCCTTCCGCCTATACTACAGGCTACTCTCAATCCTTACAGAAAACGTCTCTTAAAATTGCCAGTTTTTGGTGCTGGAATTTCGACGTGATGTCACGTTAGCCTCGACCCCCCCCCCCCCCCACCATCGTCACGCTAACGTCACATCAGCCAGACCCCCCTCCCCCCTATTTCTGCGTGACGTACTTTATGGAGCTCCCCTATGGACACTGGTTGCATTTGAATGGCTTCTCTCCAGTGTGAACGCGCTCGTGTGCTAGCAGTTTGCTAGGCTTCTCGAAAGTCTTTGAGCATATGGAACACTGTGGCGTCACCCGCTTGTCCTTGTGATTAAAGTTTAAAGAAGTTGAAGTTTAAAGGAAAGGTTGAAGTTTAAAGTGATTTCGCCTCTGCGTCAGGCGGATGGATCTGTTGCCTTTATGTTGAGTGTGCAAACTGTACAATTCTCAGAGTGTATATTATTAATAAAACCGACTAAAGTCAAAGACGGTCGGTCCTGCTGATTCCTGCACGAAAGCACACAATCAAATCGCCGCCCCGCGCGCCGGGGCCGGCTCCTCCGGCGAGCCCAGCCGGACGCACGCTTCCACCAAACGCGCCCGCTCTCGCGACATGGTACAAGTAGCAGAGCGTGGTTCATGCTTCAACGGCAAGCTTCTTCAAACCCCTCTTTGAAATGGCTTCAATGACAAAACTTCAGCAAGAGAAGAATGCTCTCAAATTCTTCATCGATGAACTTTATTGGCGTTTCTATCGCTACAATGCAGCTGTACCTATTTCTGTCAGTGCTGAAACTAGCAGCATGGAACTGCAGAAGACAACTGCTAAGATTTATGCAGATTTGCTGTCACTTGAAGAATATGAGCAAAGGCTTCGTTCCAGTTCCAGTTGATGGGGTGCAGGGCTTCAGTCATGATCCACCCCGCTCTGCGCAGGCTGAATTGAATTTCTACCCATTGCAGAACCCCTGAGAACAGAGTCTTGCTCAGTACCTCCCCAGACTCTTGATGAGTCTGAGGAGATCCTGCCCACTCAGGCCACGGATGTCCTCAGCTGTGAGGCTGTCCACACCCATGGCCTGAATCCTTTGGTAGCTCAGTGCTACACACTCCCCCAAATGGTGGAGTGCTGTTTCATCCTCCTCCTTGCATAGGGGGCACACTGGATCAGGTGCCACACCTATGGTGAAGAGGTGCCTTCTCACAGAGCAGTGGCCTGTCAACAGTCCCACTACTGTGCGAAGTCTTGCCCTTGGAAGCTGCAGGAGACACCGGGCTCGCTTGAGGTCAATCCCCCCAAGCAGCTCCTTAGCCTGCCTGCATCCAAGGGCCCCCTGCCAGTGGACAGTGTGCTGCTGCCTCAGCCAGACACTAAGTGCCTGTTTGACCACAGACAGTGCAACACCCACCCCTCCCTCCTTCTCTTCCTCCTCCAACTCAGAGCAGGAAGCCTCTTTTGCAAGGGCATCTGCTGCCTCATTGCCCTCCACACCCACATGGGCTGGAACCCATGTGAGCTGAACTTCACTGCCTTCTGCAAGCCTCTGCAGAGCCTGGAAGCATCTGACCACAAGGGTAGAGCTCACCTTAGGCTGTGCTAAGGCCTGCAGGGCAGCCTGACTATCTGAGCAGATTCTGACTGATCTGCCCCCAAGCCCAAGCTCCTCCAGCCTTTCAACACAGGCCAGAATAGCCCACACCTCTGCCTGTGGCACAGTAACATGAGACCTGAGAGGGATACTAAGACCCTCCCCCAGATCCCCCAAGTGCACCCCCGCTCCTGAGGACCCATCTACACGGGATCCATCTGTGTAGACATACACAGACCCTGTGGATGGGAGTGCCCCACTCAGCCATTCCTCCCGTGGAGGAAAGCACACCTTGAACTGCCGTCCAAAGGTAAACACAGGCAGGCACCGGTCACTTGGGAGTTTCATGATAGGGAACTCCCCCATCATGTCACCCTTCAAGCAACAGTGCCCCACCTCTGTGCCCCCTCTGCCCCAAGCCCCAGCCTTTACCAGCCGGTAGCATGCGGCCCTTGCCTCCCGTAGGAGAAAAAGATGCAATGGAGGTAAGGCAAGAGCCACCTCCAGTGCTGCTGTGGGTGCAGTTCTCATGACCCCAGTAGCAGCCACACAAGCAAGGCGTTGGAGTTTCCTCAGCCTCTCCTGTGCAGTCACCAACTTGAGTCGTGGCCACCACACCACCACAGCATAACTGACCCGAGGCCGAATTACAGCCTGGAAAAGCCACATCAAGACCTTGGGGGAAAGACCCCAGGTCTTGCCCACTGCCCTCCGGCACTGCCAGAAAGCTGCCAGTGCCTTCTGGTAGCAATATTTCAAGTGGGAGTGCCAGTGAAGCTTAGAATCCAGGATTACTCCCAGAAACTTCACCTCACTGGCCAGCCTTAGCTCCTGGCCCATGAGCCTTGGAGCTTCAAAGCCATCCCTCTTGACCTTCTGAGTAAAGAGGACCATTTCTGTCTTCACAGGGTTGACAGATAGACCCGCTTCCTCACACCACCTTTCCACAATTCTAAGACCAGCCTGCACTCTTCTACACACTGTGGAGAGACACAAGCCAGTCACTAAAATTGCCACATCATCTGCATACCCCTGGGTATAAATACCCTGGGAGTTCAGACGCCCCAGCAGTGAGTCAGCCACAAGGTTCCACAGGAGAGGAGATAAGACCCCTCCCTGTGGAAAGCCCCTTCTGACCTGAACTGCCTTGTAACAGCCACCCATGGAGGCCTGCACTAGCTGTGAGTGCAGAAACCTCCTGATCCATTGCTGGACCATGAGGGGGACTGACCTATCCTCAAGGGATCCCATTATGGACCTGAAGGGGGCATTGTTAAAAGCCCCCTCAATGTCCAAAAAGACCCCCAGACTGTACTCCTTCTTGCTGAAGCCTTTCTCTATCCTCTGCACCAAACAGTGCAGAGCCGACTCAGTGGACCTGCCTGCCCTATAGGCATGCTGCTGGGCCTGAAGGGGGAACCTCTGCAGAGGCCCCTCCCTCAGGTACCTGTCCACCACCCTCTCCATCGTTTTCAAGAGAAACGATGTCAGACTGATTGGTCTGAATGCCTTCGCCTGGTCATAGCTAGGCCGTCCAGGCTTGGGGATAAAGACCACCTTTGCCATGCGCCAGGACAATGGCACATACCCCAGTGCAAGGCAAGCCTGAATCACCCTGCAGAGGATAGGAGCAATTTGCTCCAGGCCCTTCTGCAGAAGTGCTGGAAAAATGCCATCCAGTCCTGCTGCCTTATATGGTGCAAAACGCTGAATGGCCCACCTCACCCTGTCCTCCTGCCCAACCTGCTCAGCCAACCTCCATTCCTCCTCAGCAGGGGGTGGAGAGGCCTCCCAGGGGACTGGACGGACAGACACCTCCTGGCACCCTGGGAAGTGCACACTAAGAAGATGAGACAATGCCTCACCCTCACTGCTTGCAAACTCCCCAGAAGCCAGCCTAATGAGCCCAACTTGACAGCTGGTCTCCCTGCTCAAAACCCGTTGCAAGCGAGCTGCAACTGGAGTGGACTCCACCCCAGAGCAGAACTCCCTCCACGAGTCCCTCTTTGCTGATCTGATCAGCCGTTTATACTCATTGCGAGTTGCCCTGAACCTGGCCCAGTCCTCACCAGATTGAGATGTCAGTGCCTGTCGCTGACATTTCCTGACATCTCTACGCAAGCGGGAAAGCTCAGCTGACCACCATGGCACCTTTTTGCCTCCCCGCCTGCGTCTGAGAGGACAGGCCTGTTCATAGGCCCCCAGTATGGAGAGGTAGAGGGTATCTAGGGTATCCTCCACCTCTTCCACCGTCTCCAGTGGATCAAAGGCTCCCTCTCCAAGCTCAGTACTGAGAGAACGTGTGTAGCCCTCCCAGTCTGTGGCCCGTGGATTTCTCCACAAGGAGAAAGGCTCCTCATCCACTGCCAAATTGAACTGAATGTACCGGTGATCCGACATAGAGACCTCCGGTGACACCCGCCAACCCCTTACCTCATCCAGAAGACTGAGTGAGGCAAGTGTTATGTCTATGACCTCCTGGCGATGAGGCACCACAAAGGTGGGCTCATTGCCTCGGTTGATCACAAACAAGTCTGTCCCCATCAAATACTCCGCTAGGGCTTCCCCCCTTGCATTGCAATTGGAGCTGCCCCAGGAAGTATGATGGCCATTTGCATCACAACCCAGGATCAGTGCTAGACCCTGGGCCCTACAGTGATCCACCAACTGCACCATCTCATCTGATGGAGGTGGCATCACTGAATCAAAGGGAAGATAGGTGGAAGCCACCACTGCCTTCCTCCTTCTTCCCCCTGCCTTAAACTCAACTGAGACTGCAACCTGGTCCCGAGAACAGAACCTAGGCAACTGTACTGCGGTGAGCATCCGGGACACCCACACTGCAGCCCGACATGGACGCTGATCCTCACAGTGACCAGAGAAAAGTTGGCCTCCTGTGCCTGAAAGTCCTCGGATATGATTCCGAAAGACCCATGGCTCCTGTATAAGAGCCATGCTTACCTGCTGCTTAGCCAGGGTGCGACAAAGCAGTGATGTCGCTCCTTTGCTATGCTGCAGGTTGATCTGAGTAATGCTTAGCTGAGCAGACACCATAATAATGTAAGTCTGCAAAGCAACCACACTACTCCCCCAGAGGAGGAAGAGGAAGACCCTACACTAGGAGTAGGACCTTCCTCCCCCATCCTCCCACTGCTACCTGAGGACTCTTTGCTGGGACCCTCCTCAGAGGTGGATCCGGCAGCAGAACCCCCATCCTCCCTTCTCTGCTTCTTACCAAGCGCCACTACCAGCCAGGAAAGCTTACCACTCCCCCAGCCCCTGCAGGCACTGTAGCAGTATCCACCAGAGACGACGCCAGTACCTACCACGCCTCCTCCAGTCTTCCAGGTGATTTTAGAACCCCTGCGCCTGGGACTTGGGGCCGGTCTCCTTGATCCAGTCATACCAAAGATGAGAGATGCCGCGTCTTCAGCCGGTCGACGAAACGCCGTCCGTTGCCCACCCCCACGACGTGGACGCCCGCGGCTGGGGGGCGGTTGTCGCGGCTTGGGCCCGGGTTGGCGTGGGGGGGGCCTGAGGAGGGAGGCGGGGGGAGGGGCGGTCTGGGGGGGAGAGAGCGCGGGGGGGGGCGGGGGGGGGGGGTCCGGCGGCGGGCGCGGGGGGGGGGGGGGGCGGGCGCGGGGGGGGGGGCGGGGTGGTGCGGGGAGGGGGGCGTCGTTGTTAGTGGTGAGACCCCCAGGGGGAGGATGGGGAGACGTCTGATGGGGCGTGCGGGCTGTGGGTGTGTGCTTTTGGGATGCCCGCGGGGGGGGGGGGGGGGATAGATGGCCCCCCTCGCACGGCGCCCTCACAAATGCTTCGCGTTTCGCGACAGCAGTTCTGAATGGTGCAGTGGTACATAATTTCATTGTATCAATGGTAGCCACCTGACTACGGCATTTATTTTGACGCTGTGTGTGCATAAAATATGGGAAAAATCCAGATGCGATGTTACCCGGGTAACTTTCTTAGATGCGGTTTACTTTACCTGGATGGGCTTGTGCTGGGTAAAGTTACCTGACTTTACCTGGCCTGATGCGTTGCTGGGTAATTTTACCCATACTTTACCTGTTCGAAAAAGACCCAAGTTGACAACACTAGAAAACAGGATATTAACCGATACTGAATATGCCTGCCAACGCCATTCATTGGTGATCACGCGTGAGCACGAAAAAAAGAAGCTTCAGTACTGAAGGTGATCACGCGTGAGCACTTATGAGCACCTGAGCTCATAAAAGTCGACCGAAGTGCTCACGCGTGATCACCTTCAGTAATGGAGCTTCTTTTTTTCGTGCTCACGCGTGATCACCAATGAATGGAGTTGGCAGACATATTCAGTATCGATTAATTACTCTCACGCACGCACTTACATTGTATTCGCTACCTGCGCTAAGAAATATGGGTGATCGCGAGCTAAACCCACTCTTTTCAGTGCGCTATTATCTGTAACCCAGCCAGTATCTATTGTACTATCTGATCAAGAAACGCACAGGAAAACAGAGGTCAGCCCGCTACCATCCTGACCCATACATTCTTAGCGCAAGTAGCGAATAGTATCAGCCGTCGTCCGCCCATGCGTACGGGTGTTCCCGTTCTAAAAATAAACAACTAGGGTACCTCAATTCCAATCTTTTGATCCCTGCTGTGGTCGGTAACACAATGACCTTTCAAGCTGGGCTCAGATCCAAATGTCTTGTGGCAGAAACTGCAAGCATGCGGTCGATACTAGAGATGGAAGTTTCTGACATGGTCCAGAACGATGGCGTCAGCTCTGGCTGCATATTCACATTCAGCACTGGAGGCGACAGAGCACAAAGCTGGACGGCCCTCACCACAGAAACAGCACTGCATGATGAGTGCACCCTGTCAAAAGTATGCAGAATAATCAAGGATGTGGAGTAACACTTCACATCCTTGGAACTCCACATCTTTGGAATAATCATCCCTAAGCACTACCGGTACACATAAGAAAATGCCATTCATTCAAAGGTATGCAACAGATTCAGCGCAAAGCAAGCGCTTCTACAACAGAAAAATACTGAATAACGAAGAATAAACTTTTAGTTTACAGCAAACAGTATTCAATAACAATAACAACAACAGAACCTTATCACGAGATCAGCTGCTAAAGTACACCCATATTTGGACCACACCTTTTCTGAACTCTGGCTATCCTTCAACGTGAAAAATCATTGAGCGCACACGAAAGAATAGAGATCGGTGTGAGTTTGGTCGTCATATGTAGCGGGCTATTGAAACGTGAAACTATCTTTTTCCCTTTTCGTCCTGATGAGCATTGCCGATGTGAGTTGCCCGACTGAGAACGCTGGAGAAATTGCAAGGGCAGAATCGACATTAGTAACGACCATTGCCACTGTGGCACAAGCTCTCATGCCTCTTCAGATGTCCACGTTGAGCAGTCTGGTATCGACAGAGCTTGCACTTGAATGGCTTCTCTCTAGTGTGCACTTGTTCATGACGAAGCAGGTCGCTTGGAAAATTGAAAGTCTTCGAGCATATGGAACATTGTGGCGTCACCCGTTTGTCCTTGTGAGCCAATCCAATGTGCGTTGCCTGACCGAGAAGGCTTGAGAATTTGCAAGGGCAGTGAGGACATTTGTAGCGGTCATTTCCACTGTGGCACACGCGTTTGTGCACATTCAGATTTCCACGATGAACCGCCCCAAATGGACACTGCTTACATTTGAATGGCTTCTCTCCACTGTGAACTCGCTCATGTCGAATCAGCTCAAAGTTGTGCTTGAACTCCTTCTTACAGACGCTGCATTGGTAGCGCGATTCACTCTTGGCTTCGCCTCTTATCTCTTTCTTTTTCCCCACTCTTTTTGTGTGAGCGTCATTCAAATGTTTTCTCATTGCTCCATAATCGTCAAACTGTTCATCACAGGACGAATATATGCACTGAAACTTCCACTGCTTGGCCGAAACACGTTGCCGCTTTTTCGGAATTTTCAAGGAAATACTGTTCGATGATGTTGGTTGGGCATCTTCCTCAGATACGGAGTAATAGTCGCTCATTCGCTGCAGAATTTCCAGTGATTTCGATGTCTCAGCTCTGCTTGTAGACGCTCGCTTCTTCTCCAAATGAGATAGTTGAGTCAGTTTGGATAGAAGAATGGTTGCCGTTGTCTTACATGAATTCTTGATGACTCCCGCTCGAAACTATGGAAAAAAGAGCACAGCTGATCCAGCAAGAGATCATAATATGACCATGACGCTAACTGAATCCACCTTTAGTCCATGATGATGTTCAGGCGTCGTTGTCTTCGTTCTTACTACGTACGTAACGTACCAGAATACCTACTTTACGCCTTCGTTGACTTCGGGACCAGGTTTACTGGAACACAAGTTAGTGCTGAACATCATCATGGGATAAAGGTGGATTAGCGGAAAAGTTTTAACTAAATTTGCTAACACACTAATCAAGAATTCATAACGTAGGATACATAAGTAGGGATATGGAAGCGGGGTAATTCGGGCCACCCCAACCTGTCTCCATCCAGTTGGAGAAGGGTAGGCATATACAGGGTGCCTCACGTAGACCTACCTAACGACTCAACCTGTAGATATCGAGCTGAAATTTTGTCCCCAGAAACCCAAGAAAATACCATACTTTGTGGCAAAATTTGAGCCAGATAGGCCCACAGCGAACGAAATTATAGGCTTATAAATTTTGGACCCTTGTTTTTATCATTTTCCTGCAATGAGCATGGTTTTGAGATTAGACTCTTTTGCTCAGCATGGTCAAGCAGCTTATCCAACATGGCAATATGGTGGAACAACAATGGCTGAACATCACCACAGTCCAGAACACAAAGGATTCAAAAATACAAGCGATTTACTGCCCATAACAGCCTTCAAGGGTCTGTCGAGGTCAATAGTGGCATCACTGACTTCAAAATGTTGAAAAAGTGGTCGCAACTTTGCAAGCTCGTAATTTCATCCCTGCTTGACCTATCTGGCTCAAATTTTGCCACAAAGTATGGTATATTCTTGGGTTTCTGGTGACAAAATTTCAGCTTTATATCTACTGTAATACGGATGTTATAAGGCTGAGTCGCTAGGTAGGTCTACGTGAGACACCCTGTAATTTTAGTCCATGCTGTGTGGCATCAAACTGACTCTTGCCACCTTTTTTCTATGGATAGTGAAATGAAATGGAGAGAACGGAAATCAATCATCATGCATACCTCAGCCATTTCTTCGGAGTGGAAGACTGATAAATGAACTGAAGACAAGTGTCCTTGGACTCAGATCGAATGCCCAGTGTGGCAGGCAAGCATGAACGAATGGTTGATCTTGAAGATGGATCGATGGAACACATGAAACAGAACGATGGCGTCAGCTCTGACTGAACCAATCCCTACTGTAAAAGAGCAACACAAAGCAAAAGCACACAGAGCCAAACTTCTTCACCAACTAAAACAACTCATTGTAAATAAATACTGAATGCAATCAGAGCTTGTAGAAGCAGGCTGCCCAACCACTCTCACAACATTCACAAGAATAACAACTGTTTATTCCAGCTTACGTACGTACATACATAATGTAGGTACAATATTGCGTACATAACACAACCACGACAGCTACGGGTAGTTGCTGGCATGACTCATCCCCTATAAGAATATTTCAGTGCATTTTTTGATCGGTAAAGGTGAAAGGGTAAAGGTCGACATTAGACAGATCAATTTTCTCACACCGAACTCGTCGGTCATTACGCGTTGAAACATGAGGAGCCAAAGAGGCAGAAGCAACCGCAGATTTGCGTCGAATTTGCGGCCCTAAATCACTTGATCTTATCTCGGTGACTCTTTCCAACATGTACATCACGACCCCTCTCTGATGAAAAGCTGCAAGGGCAATGGGGACAACTGTAGCCGCGACCAGGTTTCTCATAATGGCGTTGGTGACATTTATGCTTCCTCACATCTCCACGACAAGCTGATCTACAGGGTGTCCCACCTAGACCTATCGAACGGTTCAGCCTTATAACTTCCGTATTACAGGAGATATCAAGCTCAAATTTTGTCCCCAGAAACCCAAGAAAATACCATTTGTTGTGGAAAAATTTGAGCCAAATAGCTCAACTAGGGATGAAATTACAGGTTTGGAAATGTTGGACCCTGTTCTTCGCATTTTCCGCACAAAGCACGGTTTTTGAGATTGTAATCTGCTGCTCCGCATGGTCAAGCAGCTCATCCAACATGGCAACATGGCCGAACAATAATGGCTGAATGTCATCACAGTCCAGAACACAAAGGATTTAAAAATATATGCGATGTGCAGCTCATAACTGCCTTCAAGGAGCTGGCAAGGTCAATATTGGCACCACTGATTTCAAAATGTTGAAAAACGTGGTCGAAACTTTGCAAGCTCGTATTTTCATTCCTACTTGACCTATCTGGCTCAAATTTTGCCACAACAAATGGTATTTTCTTGGGTTTCTGGTGACAAAATTTCAGCATGATATCTCCTGTAATACGGAAGTTATAAGGCTGAACCGTTCGATAGGTCTACGTGGGACACCCTGTATATGGACATTGCTTGCATTTGAACGGTTTCTCTCCAGTGTGAGTGCGCTCATGTATTAGCAGGGCGCTTTCACTCATAAATACCTTCGAGCAAGTTGAACATTGTGGCGTCACCCGCTTGTCCTTGTGAGCCTTTCCAATGTGATCTGCCCGACTACGAAGGCTCGAAAACTTGCAAGGACAGTGTGGACATTTGTAGTCACCTTTCCAACTGTGGCATACATGGTTGTGTTTCTTCAGATCTCCACGTCGAGCAGCCCGGTATGGACAGAGTTTGCATTTGAATGGCTTCTCTCCAGTGTGAGTGCGCTCATGTACTAGCAAGTCGCTAGGCGCATCAAAAGTCTTCAAACATGCGGAACATTGTGGCGTCACTCGCTTGTCCTTGTGAGTCTGTCCAATGTGCGTTGCCCGACCAAAAAGGCTGGCGAATTTGCAAGAGCAGTGTGTGTGGACATTTGAAGCGATCAGCAGTACTGTGGCACAAGCGCCTGTGATTGTTCAGAGTACTGCAATCAGATGATCGATAAGAACATAGCCTGCATTTGAATGGCTTTTCTCCAGTGTGAGTGCGCTCGTGTCGAAGCAGCTCGCTGGGCGATTTGAACGTCTTCGAACATATGGAACATTGCGTTACCCGCTTGTCCTTGTGAGTCTGTCCAATGTGATTTGCTCGACTGCGAACGTTGGAGAATTTGCAAGGACAGTGAGGACATTTGTAACGGCCATTGTCACTGTGGCACAAGAGTTTGTGTATATTCAGATGTCCAGAGTTAACCGCTCTATATGGAGACTGCTTGCATTTGAACGGTTTCTCTCCAGTGTGAGTGCGGTTGTGTTGAAGAAGTAGACAATTCCACCTGAAAACCTTCTTGCAGACGCTGCATTGGTAGCGCGATTCACCCTTGGCTTCGCCTCTTTTCTCCTTCTTTTTCCCCACTCTTCCCATGTGAGCATCATTCAAATGCGTTCTCATCGCTCCATAATCGTCAAACTGCCCATCACATCACGAATGAAGTTGACAGGGCATCTTCCTCAGGTGCGGAGTAATACTCGTTCATTCGCTCTAGGATTTCCAGTGATTTCGATGTCTCAGTTTTGCTTGTGGCTGCTCGCTTCTTCTCCAAACGAGACAGCTGAGTCAGCTTCGTTAGAAGAATGCATGCCGTTGACGGATATGAATTCTTGATGCTTCCAGTTCGAAGCTATGAAAAAGACAAAAAAGCAAACTTGCTCACGCAACGTAAGAATGCATAAAACATGCGATCGTGCTGGCGCGGGGTAATTCGGGTCATTCCAACCTGTCCAATTTGGTAACGGTAGGCATAAAATTAGGCAACGTATGTAGTATCAAAACTGATTCTTGCCCTTTCTCTATCATCGAACAATTTCATTGCAATGGTACGCAACACATTACCCCTGATCAGGCAATACGTGTCCCGCTTTTATCTATCGCAATCATCATGCATACATACGTACTTCAGCCATTTCTTCTGAGTGGACGCGGTCACTGATGGATGAAAATAAAGCGTCCTTCAATCAATCCGGACTCAGATCCAAACTCCAGAGGCAGGCAAGCATGAATGGTCCATGTTGAAGATGGAACAAATGACCCAGAACGATGGCGTCAGCTCTGGCTGTAACCAATCCGTACTGGAAAAGCACACATAGCTGATCTTCTTCACCAAGTAAAACAACTCATTGTAAATACTGAATGCAATTCAGCGCTTGTAGAAGCAAGCTGCCCAACAACTCTCCACAACGCTCACAACAACAACAACTGTTTATTCCGGCCATTACATATTATGCGTGCATACACAACCACGACAGTTATGGCCTAGTTGCGCAGGAATTATTCGGGTGGTTGTCACTCTGGCCTCCTCCCTGTATTCAGAATACTTTCGCGATTTTCCCATAATTCTAAGCACAACACTGGCCCATAAGTAGCATACAGACAGAGAGACAGTGCTACGACACAACCACTATAGTTCGGCCAATTGCAGTTGGCACCTGAACTCAAGGCGCGTTGCGTAAAATAGATTTACAAATGCGGATTTCTGTCCACGCTTCGTGTACTCCTATTTAGCAGAAGTACATGCAAACTACACAACTCGCCTTGAGTCCAGGTGCCAACTGCTATTGGCCAGACTATAGTGTAAAGCTTGTGGAGTATTGGCGCGTTCACCAGACGTCCGTCACGTCCGTAATTCCATCCATCCGTCCGTCCGTCAAATCCGTAAAACGTATCTAGGAGTACATGGCACACCGCAAACAACCATGTACTCCTAGATACGTTTGACGGACGGACGGACGGACGGACGGACGGACGTGATGGACGTCTGGTGAACGCGCCATATTACCCGATATCGATCACAAAACCCCAAGCCAATTGACCAATACACCAAACCTTACAGTAGACAACAATAGACAACCCCTACAGATTTGAAGCAAGCTTGTCGGACTTGCGTGTTGAAGCATAGGGGGCCATTCCAGAGAGGACAACGTAGCCCCAGATTTTAGAGTTGATTTTTTGACGCAAATCACTTCAATTTATGAATCATTCCAACATGGACACCACGACCCATCGCAGATGAAAAGCTGCAAGGGCAATGGGGGCAATCGTAGCTGCGGTTCGTGTTGTGGCGTTGTTGACATTTATGCTTTGTCACGTTTCCACGATAAGCTGATCTATATGGACACAGCTTGCATATAAATGGCATATCCCCGGTGTGCACTCGTTCGTGTCGACGCAGGTTGCCTGAGTTAGCAAAAATCTTCGAACATATGGAACATTGTGGAGTCATCTGCTTGTCCTTGTGAGCCTTTCCAATGTGCTGTGACCGACCGAGAAGGCTGGAGTACTTGCAAGGACAGTGAGGACATTTGTAGCGATCATTTCCACCAGTGTAAACTCGCACGTGTCGAAGCAGCTCGCTAGGACAACTGAAAGTCTTCGAGCATACAGAGCATTGTGGCGTTACCCGTTTCTCCTTGTGAGCCACTCCAATGTGCTGTGTCCGACTGCGAAGGCTGGAGAATTTACAAGGACAGTATGGACATTTGTAGCGACCATTGGAACTGTGGCATCTGTGTTTATGCCTATTCAGATCCCAACGATGAAGCGCCCCAAATGGACACTGCTTGCACTTGAATGGCTTCTCTCCAGAGTGAATGCGCTCATGTACTAGCAGCTCGCTGGGCCATCTGAACGTCTTCGAGCATATGGAACATTGTGGCGTCACCCGCTTGTCCTTGTGAGCCTTTCCAATGTGATAAGCCCGACTGAGAAGGCTCGGGAATTTGCAAGGGCAGTGTGGACATTTGAAGCGACCAGTACCACTGTGGCATAAGCGTTCATGTTTCTTTAGACTTCCATAATCGGATGATCGATATGCACACAGTTTGCATTCGAATGGTTTTTCTCCAGTGTGAGTGCGCTTGTGTTGACGAAGTAGATAATTCCATCTGAAAACCTTCCTGCAGACACCGCATTGGTAGCGCGATTCACCCTTGGCTTCGCCTCTTTTCTCCTTCTTTTTGCCCACTCTTTCCATGTGCGCGTCATTCAGATGTTTTCTCATTGCTCCATAATCGTCAAACTGCCCATCACATGACGAATATATGCATTGAAACTTGCTCTGCTTGGCCAAAACGTGTCGTCGCTTTTTCGGAATTTTCACGGAAAGACTGTCCGATGAACTTGGTTGGGCATCTTCCTCAGGTACGGAATAATAATCGCTCATCCGCTGTAGAATGTCCAGTGATTTCGATGTCTCAACTCTGCTTGTGGGTGCTCGCTTCTTCTCCGAGTGAGACAGCTGCGTCAGCTTTGATAGAAGAATGCTCGTTGATTCCTGATATAAATTCTTGGAAATTCCTTCTCCATTGAACTAGAACAACCATAATGGCATAACAAACAAATGCAGCATAAGAACGGATGCATGCATCAGCCGAGAAGAAACAGGATATGAAATACTACATAGCACGCACTGCGATTTTATTCGCTTCTTGCGCTAAGAAATATGGGTGATCGCGAGCTAAACCCACTCTTTTTCAGTGCACTATTATCTGTAACCCAGGCAGTATCTACTATCTGATCAAGAAACGCACATAAAAACACAGGGGTCAGCCCGCTACCACCCATAAATTCATAGCGCAAGTAGCGAATAGTATCAATCAACCGTCGTCCGCCCATGAATGCGTACGGGTGTTCCCGTTCCAAAATAAATAGTAACTTAGGGTACCTCATTTCCCGTCATTTGATCTCTGTGGTCGGCAATGCAATGGTCTTTCAAGCTGGGCTCAGATCCAAATGTTCTCTGACAGAAACTACATGCATACGGTTGATACTGGAGATGGAAGTTTCTGATATGGTCCAGGACGATGGCGTCAGCTCTGGCTGCATATTCAGCACTGGAGGAGCCAGAGCACAAAGCTGAATTCCTCTCACCACAGAAACAGCACTGCATGACAGTTGTACACCCTGTCAAAATTATGTGGAATAATCATCCCCACTAATGGTACACACAAGAAAATGCAATTCAAAAGTAGGCAGCAGATTCAGCGCAAAGCAAGCGCATACAACGCAAATAAAATACTGAACAACAAAGAATAAACTTTTACTTACAGCAAGCAGTATTCAACAATAACAACAACAGAACTTTAGTACGGGATTTCAGCTACTAAAGTGCCCCCGGTCCACTACAGTATTTATTTGGAGCACACCCAGACGTCGGCCTGGGGTCAGCTGGGGGTATGTTCAGCACACCCCCACCCACCCCCTCACATACCCCACGCAGTCCCCAGATTTTAAGAATTTCAACAATACCCCAAACACACCCCCAAAAATAAAGTCAGCATACCCCATGCGTACCCCCAGCCTATGATTTTCTGCTCACATAACCCCAAACATACCCCCGGTATTAGCGTCAACATACCCCCATTTCAATAAAATTTGGGGGTGTATTTATTTTTGGGGGTATGCTGGAAATTCTGCGGGTGTCAGGAAAAATTTTTCTCTGGGGTATGCAGCAGCCCAGCCCCCAGATTTTAGCTCAAGCATAACCCCACTGGCAGACCCCCACCCTGAAAACCGTGCCGATGTCTGCACAGCACACCTATTCTGAACTCTGGCGATGCTTCAACGTGTAAAAATCATCGAGTACGCACAGAACTCGCTCGGACGGAGCGCTCAGTGTGAGTTATGACGTCAGCTTGTATGTAGCGGGCTATTGAAACTACTACTATCTCTTCCCCCTTTTGTCCTTGTGAGCCATTCCAATGTGCACTGTCCGAGCGTGGAGGCTGGTGAATTCGCAAGGACAGTTTGGACATTTGTAGCGGCCAGTGCCACGGCGGCAATGGCGTTGATGGTTCTTCAGACCTCCACGATGAGCAGCCCGATATGAGCATAGTTTGCATTTGAATGGCTTCTCTCCAGTGTGAACTCGCTCATGTGCTAGCAGTTGGCTAGGATACTCGAAAGTCTTCGAACACATGAAACATTGTGGAGTCACCCGCTTGTCCTTGTGAGTCATTCCAATGTGCTGGTGCCGACTGCGATGGCTGGAAAATTTGCAAGGGCAGTGTGGACATTCGTAGCGACAAACAGCACTGTGGCACACGCGTTCATGCAGCTTCAGATTTCCACGATGAGATGACCTGTACGAGCACAGCTTGCATTTGAATGGCTTCTCTCCTGTGTGAACTCGCTCGTGTCGAAGCAGGTCGCTAGGAGACTTGAAAGTCTTCGAGCACGTTGAACATTGTGACGTCACCCGCTTGTCCTTGTGAATCTTTCCAATGTGAAATGACCGACTGAAAAGGCTACAGGTGCTGGAGGACAGAGGCGGGCACGTCGAAAAATCGGACCTGAAAAGGCGTCGCTTGTTTCTTCGTTAATAGTACGTGTACTGTACGTTAATGAAATTTTGCATGCTTGTCAGGCATATTTTCAATTTTCTAATAAAAAAACCTGGTTGAAATTCCTCTCTTAATACAGAAGTGATAAGCATTTTAGAGGTTGCATATCATAGTAAACAGCCTGTACCTACTACAACAATATTATCGGCTGCTTACCTCATCCATTCTGTCCTTGTGGTGATCTATGCAGCGTCCTTCCCAGCTGAACTCAGTTGGGAACGACCAGTGAAAAAACGGCATGAATACGGTCGATACTGGAGATGGGAGTTTCTGACATGGTCCAGGACGATGGCATCACCTCTGCTTGCATTTTCAGCACTGGAAGAGCCAGAGCACAGAGCTGGATTCCTCTCACCACAGAAGTGCACCCTGTCACAATAATATTGAATAGTAATCATGTCCCCACTAACGGTACACGCAAGAAAATGCCATTCAAAAGTATATGCTGCAGATTTTGCGCAAAGCAAGCGCATACAACACAAACAACCTACTGGATGGATAACGAAGAATAAACTTTTATTTACAACAAGCAGTATTCAACAACAATAACAACAACATAACCTTATCACGAGATCAGCTACAAAAGTGCTCCCAGTCCACTATTTGGACCACACCTATTTGAGCTCTGGCTATCCTTCTTCGTGTAATATCATCGAATATGCACGGAACTCGCTCGGACGGAGCGCGGTGTGAGTTTCGTCGTCAGGTCGTACGTAGCGGGCTATTCAAACTATCCCTTCCCCGGTTATTGTCCTGATGAGTGCCTATGTGCGTTGCCCGACTGCGAAGGTTGGTGAATTTGCAAGGGCAGTGTGGACATTTGTAGCGACCAGCACCACTATGGCAAAAGTGTTTGTGCCTATTCAGACGTCCACGTTGAGTAGTCCGGTGGACACTGCTTGCATTTGAATGGCTTCTCCCCAGTGTGAATGCGCTCATGTACTAGCAGCTCGCTGGGCCATCTGAACGTCTTCGAGCATATGGAACATTGTGGCGTCACCCGCTTGTCCTTGTGAGCCTTTCCAATGTGCCTTGCCCGACTGAGATGGCTGGCGAATTTGCAAGAGCAGTGTGGACATTTATAGCGACCATTGCCACTATGGCATGAGACTTTGTGTTTCTTCAGAGTACCGCAATCAGATGATCGATACGGACAGAGTTCGCACTTGAATGGTTTCTCTCCAGTGTGAATCCGTTCATGACGCATCAAATTACTTGACGAATTGAAAAGCTTGAAACACATGGAGCATTGTGGCATCACCACCCGCTTGTCCTTGTGAATCTTTCCAATATGAGTTCCCCGACTGTGAAGACTGGAGAATTTGCCAGGACAGTGTGGACATTTGTAACGGCCATTTCCACTCTGACACCTGCGTTCATGCAGCTTCAGATTTCCACGATAAGATGAGCTGTATGAGCACAGTTTGCATCTTAATGGATTTTCTCCAGTGTGCGTGCGCTTGTGTTGAAGAAGTAGATCAGTCCTCCTGAAAACCTTCTTGCAGACACCGCATTGGTAGCGCGATTCACCCTTGGCTTCGCCTCTTTTCACCGTCTTTTTCCCCACTCTTTCCATGTGAGCATCATTTGAATGTTCTCTCATCGCTCCATAATCGTCAAAGTGTCCATCACAAGACGAAAATATACATTGAAACTTGCTCTGCTTGGCCAAAACGCTTCGTCGCTTTTTCGGAATATTCACGGAAAGAATATCAGATGAACTTGGTTGGGCATCTTCCTCAGGTACGGAGTAATAGTCGCTTATTCGCTGTAGAATTTCCAGTGATTTCGATTTCTCAGCTTTGCTTGTGGCTGCTCGCTTCTTCTCCAAATGAGACAGCTGAGTCAGCTTCGTTAGAAGAATAAATGCCGTTGTCGGATATGAATTCTTGATGCTTCCAGTTCGAAACTATATGAAAAAAGACAAAAAAAGCAAATTAGCTCACGCAACGTAAGAATGCATAATACATGCGCCAGTGCTGGCGCGGGGTAATTCGGGTCACCCAACCTGTCCAGTTTGGTAACGGTAGGCATAAAATTAGGCAACGTATGTAGTATCAAAACGGATTCTTGCCCTTTCTCTATCATCGAATAATTTCATTGCAATGGTACGCAACACATTGCCTCTGATCAGGCAATGCGTACCCCACTTTTATCTATCGCAATCATCATGCATACATACATATGTACCTCAGCCATTTCTTCTGAGTGGACGCGGTCACTGATTATAGATGAAGACAAGCGTCCTTCAATCAAGCTGGACTCAATCCAACAGGCAAGCATGAAAATGGTCGATGCTGAAGATATAACACATAAGACCCAGAACGATGGCGTCAGCTCTGGCTGCACCAATCCGTACTGGAAAAGCACACACAGATGATTTTCTTCACCAAGTAAAGCACCTCATTGTAAGTACTGAATGCAATTCAGCGCTTTTAGAAGCAGGCTGCCCAACAACTCCCAGTATTACCGTATTTACCGGTGCGTAGCCCCAAAAATTGAGAGGTCCTATATGGGGCTATGCATATAAGGGGCTATGTATATAAGGGGCTATGCATAGGGGGGGGGGGGGGGGGGGTTATGTATCAGGACATTTTTTATGTTTTTGAGAGGTGCGCAGAGGCATATTTTTTGGGTCAAAAGCACGTGTTTTGGCGCATCGAGGCCAAAACAGGGTTTTTCTACGTAGTACATACAATACACCCCCCAGCAGGCTTATAGGCATCCTATTATAGCTTGGTGTGGGAGTGGCTATTGGTAGCTTTTGACCAGCTATATAGACAGCTTCAGGCACTCTACAGTACATATGGGCTATGCATGGGGAGGGGGGCTACCGTATTTACCCATGCATAGCCCCCCAATGCATAGCCCCATATTGGCAAAACATAAAAAATGCCCTATGCATTGCCGCCCCCCCCCCCCCCCCCCCATGCATAGCCCCATTGGGACGGTACAGTACCTGAACCTACCTACATAAGCTGGTCA
This sequence comes from Epsilonema sp. ZAB3_2, assembly GCA_030247985.1. NCBI lineage: Eukaryota > Metazoa > Nematoda > Chromadorea > Desmodorida > Epsilonematidae > Epsilonema > Epsilonema sp. ZAB3_2. The sequence goes on along the minus strand of JASAMW010001972.1, from coordinate 3,943 downwards.
TAAGCTACCCATAGCCACTCCCACACTAAGCTAAGATGCCTATAAGCCTGTAAGCCTATAAGCCTTGCAACTGCTGCTGATACGTGCACCGTACTTATCTGTTGGCCTGAGTGTCAGTGGATGAATACGAACTTCTGCTGTGAATGCAATGGAGACCACAAGACAAGAGATAGAGTAAAGCTTTTATTGACTTAGCTTGCACGTTTACGATGTTCCGCCAAGATAAGCACCGCCTCCAAGTTGTGGCTCCGTCCGCCGCCAAACGCCCTTTGCAGAAGTCGCCCAACGCCGTCCAAAGCCTCCAACTCGTTGACCCGATGCCCTGACGCTCGCTAGCAAGCTTGCTCAACCCGTTGACAACCTCTCTCGCCGTCAACCTCCTTGCTCAATCAACCCCCTTGCTCATCCCCAAGATCAACCTCCGATCTCTCCGCTCTCTCTCTCTCTCCTCTCGCTCCTCGCTCCGCTCTTTCTGCCAACTCACTCACGCAAACTCAAAACCTTGCAAACACACACATATCGCACGCCCCATTGAAGTGTCACTAAAGGCCATTGCGCCCTAACTTGCACGTCGCAGACCAGTCGGCTCACCACAGTATTGTACTAGATTAACCCTGTTTTGACCTCAATTATTCCCTTAAACATGTGCTTTTGACCTAAAAAATATGCCTCTGTGCACCTCTCAAAAACATAAAAAATGTCCCATGCATAGCCCCCCCCCCCCCCCCCCCGCCCCCCCCCCCCCCCCCTATGCATAGCCCCCATATAGGACCTCTCAATTTTTGTTTTGCCAATATGGGGCTATGCATAGGGGGGGGGGGGGCTGATGTGGGGGGGGGGGGGGGGGGAGCTATGCACCGGTAAATACCGTATACGTTCACAAGAACAACTGTTTATTCCAGCTTACATGCATACAATGCGTACATACACAACCACGACATCTACGGACTAATTGCGCTAAGAATTAAACGGGTGGTTGCTTGCCTGACCCCTCCCTAACAGAGTATTTCAGTGCATTTCTTCGATGGGTAAGGGGAAATGGAAAAATGCAAGGGAAAAGTGCAATACACAGGGGTCAGCTCGCGCCCACCTATTACTCAAATAAAGTTTGGTGTAAAACCCGATATCGGGCACGTACTGCACACTTGACTGTATCTATGCGACTCCTTCCAACATGTACACAATGACCCTTCTCCGAAGAAAAGCTAACATCAATGGGGTCAATTGCAGCTGCGGGTCGCGTTGTTGCGACGTTGTTGGCATTTATGCTTTGTCAAATTTTCATGACGAGCTGATCTATATGGACACAGCTTGCATTTGAATGGTTTCTCTCCAATGTGAATGCGCTCATGTATTAGCAAGTGGCTGGGCCACTCGAAAGTCTTCAAACATATGGAACATTGTGGCCTCAACCGCTTGTCCTTGTGAACCACTCCAATGTGATTTGCCCGACCATGACGGGTGGAGAATTTGCAAGAGCAGTGTGGGCATTTGTAGCGACCATTGCCGCTGTGGCATAAGCGAATATGCGTGTTCAGAACTCCACGATGAACCACCCTATATGGACACTGCTTGCATTTGAATGGCTTCTCTCCACTGTGCACACGTTCATGCCGAAGCAGGTCTTTAGGACTGGCGAATGTCTTCGAGCAAACAGAGCATTGTGGCGTCACCCGCTTGTCCTTGTGTGCTTTTCCAATGTGAGTTGCCCGACTGTGAAGGCTGATAAATTTGCAAGGGCAGTGTGGACAATTGTAACGACCATTTCCATTGTGACGCAAGTTTTCATGCTGCTTCAGCTTTGCACTGTAGCAAGACTGAAATGAACACAGCTTGCATTTGAATGGCTTTTCTCCAGTGTGAACGTGCTCATGTCGAAGCAGCTCGCTTGGAAAATCGAAAGTCTTCGAGCATACATGACATTGTGGCGTCACCCGCTTGTCCTTGTGAGCCAATCCAATGTGCACTGCCCGACTGGGAAGGCTGGGGAATTTGCAAGGACAGTATGGACATTTGAAGCGACCAGCAGCTTTGTGGAATACCCGTTCGTGTTTCTTCAGATTTCCACGATAAGATGACCTGAACGAGCACAGTTTGCATTTGAATGGCTTCTCTCCAGTGTAAATCCTTTCATGTTGAATCAGCTTTGAGTTGCACTTGAAAACCTTCTTGCTGACGCTACATTGGTTGCGAGATTCACCCTCGGTTCTGCCTCGTTTTCCTTTTCTTTTCCCTGCTTCTTTCAAGTGGGTGTCATTCACATGCTTTCTCATCGCTGCATAATCGTCAAACTGCCCATCACAGGATAAATGTATGCATTGAAACTTGCTCTGATTGGTCAGAAAAATTCGTCGCTCTTTCGGAATTTCACGGAAACACTGTCCGATGAAGTTGGTTGAGATTCATTCTCAGTACGGAATAATAGTCGCTCATTCGCTGTAAAATTTCCAGTGATTTCGATATCTCAGCTCTGCTTGTGGATGCTCGCTTCTTCTCCAAATGAGACAACTGAGTCAGCTTGGATAGAAGAATGCCTGCAGTTGTCTTGTATGAATTCTGGATGTGTGCGCTTCGAATCTTTGGAAAAAGAGCGCAGCCGTTCAGATCAAATACCGTATTTACCGGTGCATAGCCAGCAATTTGGGGTATTTCAAAATTTCGAGAGGTCCTATAGGGGAAGATGCACAGGGGGTTATGTATTGTGGGATGCTATGCAATACGCATTGAACATTTTTGTTTTGCCAATATGGAGCTCTGGATTGGGGGATATGCACCGTTAAATACGGTAAAGCAAATTTGCTTACACAACGTAAGATCCATTAGATTTATTGATAAGTGCGGGGTGCGATGCAATTTGGGCCACCCACATACCGTATTTACTTAACAGTGCATGCAAAATTTGAGCTACTACTTTGAGCTACTTGAGCTAGTAGGTCCTATGGGGCTGTGCACCGGTAAATACGGTAACAATTAAAAATAGAAATAAGATTAGCCAGCCTGGTATCAAACTGACTTTTGCTCCATTCTCTATTGAATGATTTAGTGGAAGTGGCTAGAATTACCCCGGACCACCCAATACTCGGCGCTATCATTATCATAATTTACGTGTACATACATAGGGTAGCATGGGGAAAAGTGGGACAGGGGTAAAATGGACACCCAACCTTCAAAGTGCGTGCAATAACTCCACTTTAACAAGACAAACCCCAACATCCATGGTACCATTGTGATCCTGGAATTTTCCTCTTTCTTTTGAGATATTAACCTCACTATTTGCTGAAAGATCAACTTCACTGGTGACGTTTTTCTGCAGGAGGTCGAAAACGGTCAAACTTTGGACAGTGCGTATAAACAACCTCTATGTTATAAATGAACACCCGATATGTGAGGGGCAGGCATGCAACTCAACCCCGGCGACTTTTACCAATTGCTCACTGGTACTGGAGATATAGCAAAAAACAAGTGGGACACCTTTCCACTGTGATGAAGGATGGGGAAAGTGGGACACCTCTCCATAATGAAGAATGGCAAAAAAAAACCTATCAAGTTGTTGTGGCCTATTTTTTCCCAATTTTTTTTATTCTTAGCTGAATCTTTATCTATTTTAAAATCGAAAGTGTCCGACTTCTCCCCCACCTCACCCCATCTTTCTTCGCGATAACGCTGTGCGTGATCTCTAGCTACTTAGCTCACTAGTATTTTTTGCGTACTAATCAAACTTTGCTGCCTAGTAAATAATTATACAACCTAAACAAAACGGTGAAAAACAAAACGGAAAGTCAAAACTTCACCGTTTTGCAAAACTTGTATATTTGTTTACTAGGCGGCGAATTTTGGCAGTGTGGCAAAATACTGCAAGTTAGCTAAGTGCACTGCGAGATCACGCACAGCGTTATCGCGAAAGGCGAATAAACATACAGACAAAAGTACAACCAGCATCATC
>JASAMW010001971.1:0-28089 GCA_030247985.1 Epsilonema sp. ZAB3_2 | reverse complement strand
CTACACAGGCCACACATTTTGTGGTTCCTGACTTACAATGCTTTGGAATAGAGCCTTGTGAACGCAGTTCTTTGCACAGCCTGATATCGGGCTGCATGACTATAAAAGCCACACGTTATGGGCAAGTGAGCCAGGCGGGCCTAGTAGAGCAAGTTTTAGTAGGAGAGAGGGACGCCATAAGAACTTGTTTGTACTGTGCATGCGCGAGAGAGTGAACATGCTAGACGAGTCAGCTGATTATAATTGCCCTTTCCTTTGGTCACTCTTGTTCTCTTTTCCTTTCAGTACTACATTTCAACTTAACTCAAAATGCATGGCAAATAGTACAAGAATCACTTCAGCCAATAAAAAACTTTACAGGTCCAAGAAATATTATTTTTTGCTGCCTGATATAGTGTACTTAGGTTACTGTAGCTTCATGAGTTAGTCCTTTTCCTTGGCTTTTTCCTACTGGTAGATTATTCTCAATGCAGGCAGCAGTACCTCTTGAACGCCTAGCAGCTCTTGTCTTTGTTTTTGAATTCGCTGCCGTTCTTTCACCAGCCAGTAAAATAAGTGGGCTTCCTGCGCACCTCAGATGTAGAGTTGAAACTGTGGAGGAAGCTTGTCAGGGGTATTTGTTAGCTTACAAATGGGAGGAGCCATGTTAATTTACAGTTAACATGCAAGGCATGAAGAGGGAGACGATGGACAATCGATGATACATAGATAATCCCTTCCGTTGTGTCTTGTGCAATGTTTGACCTGTGCAATTTTTCCCTGAGGCCCTTTGTACATGTCAAGTGTGGTGGACTAATCAGCCAGCGTGCCAAGTTTTCCTATGGACAGGGACTGGTTTATAGTATAGGGCAGCCTGACCCTGCCCATAACTGTGTGGCTTTTATAGTTATGCTATCGGGCTATATATGGGCCAAAAGTGCAATATAAGCCAAATTGGGCGGGCTATACACGGGATCGGGCAATACACGGTATCGGGCTATACACCGACCTTTACAGTACACTCGCCTTACATACCTGGATAGAACACTACTAGTTTATATACGTACACAACTGGCATCGGACGCCGTTGCCATGCGTACGCAGTACGTGACAATGCACTGCAATGCAAATAAAGTCTAGTATTTGCGACTCCAAAGTGCTTTATCACTTCCTTTCTCAGAATCTTTGTTGCCAGAGGAAGCAGAAGACGTGTGGCGACTGCTGCTTTCTTCTTTGTATTCTTCAGTTGACGCATCTCCAGAGCTGCTCTTCACGCTGGTCAAGATATTGGCGCCGATGTTATTGCGAGCAAAGATGGCACTCGGCTCCTCAGCAGGTTTTCGTGACTTGTTCGAAGAGGCAGAGAACAGCAACTTCTCCAGTGTCATCACCGGCACTTCGAAGGCCGCGCTTGTGAAAAAAGCGACCAAATACGCCATGAACAACAGTGGAATATAGTGAGTGAACAGCTGAAAACATCCAAATAAAACATCGCTCAGGTCATGTGATCAAAGGGTGACTGAACCGTTCTCAGTCAACACGAACGGTAGGTTGGTTGGTTGGTACCATGTTGAAATTGTTGGTGAAGTGAAGCAAGTGGTCAAAGCTGGTGAGTAGGATGTACTCGCAGGCTACGTGTGTAATGTAGGCGCAGTAGGTAAGACGACTCAACGGAATCCAGCCACTCCAACTCAGCAGCTCATTCACTGGGCCTGTAAAAGCTGAGTTTAAGATATTGGACAGTAGCGCACATGATTATAATACAATAGATACATATGGACAGACTTGCCGTGCTTCTATGTATTCTAGTCCAATCCCTCATACGTACCTCCATATCCAGTAAAGCAGGCATAAATGACCCAGGCGATGCACAGACCCCATAGAGTGCGACACGTGGAAGAGTAGAGAGCTCTGGTGCCAATGGGAAGTTGAACACCCTGCTGATATCTCAGCAGTCCAAAGACAATGGCGCACGCAACTGTAGCAGCCAATAGCCACACAGCCAAATTCACCAGCTGCAACCAGGCGGGCAAATACGTATCGCGTTTGCAAAGGCTCACAAATGCCCAAAGAGATACGGTCACTTGGTTGTCGGAACTTTGGTTGCGGTCATCTTCTTGTGGCGGTGATCATTTCGTCGTGAGTACTTTCGTTGCGGGTGTTTTTCGTTGTGATTTTTTCGTTGTGGACGTTTCATTGCAGCCGTCCTCGGGTCATTACTCACTATTGTACCAACTGACCAAGTCTATACCGGCAACGAAATGATACCAGCAACGATAGGAATGGCAAGGAAAGTTCTCAAGATCAAATGACAAGACGACTGCAACGAAACGTCCGCAGCGAAAAAATCGTAACGAAAACACTCGCAACGAAAGACTTGCGATAAAGTGACCGCGGCAACGAAAGGTCCGCAACGAAACGTCCACAACCAAAAATTGGCAACGAAGTGACCGTAAACCGCCTAAAAGCCTTAGAACTTGCAGGCAAAAAGAAAGATACTTTGCTGATCCTCATCTTCGGTTTGCGCTGCATGAACCAACCCAAGAGAACGCCGATGATGAACGGATTGCATCTGGTCCAGGGAACAATATACATGAATCTCCAGTAATACGTGGGATCCACCAGTAGGCTGAAACCAAACAACAGTGCATCCTGCGCGCCAACAAAACAAAAAAAGCGCAGCGGTGAACGTGGTTTAACAGATAGATACGCAGGGCATATACAATACATACGGATCAGTAGGAGGCAAGAAATTAGCCGGGGCCGGTAGATGCCAACGGAAATAGAGACCAGCTATGGCACCGATAGATCCCAGCATTGTGGTTACGCACAGAATGATACCACCTCGCGCAGAGCTGGAGAAAAACAATAATTGATAGGCACGGATAGTAAGTAGTAGGTACACCATGAGTTTGTGTGTCATCGCTGGAAAAAAGAGATGAGCTTACAACCACAAGGCAAGCAGCAGAATGGGTGAAATCACATGGAACTGCATGTCGTTCGCCAAATACCAATATTCGGAATGACACTGAAGCCAGAAAAATAGCATATGACCAGGTCACGTATGCACTATCACTGTACAGGGTGTATCAGAATAAACTCACCGGGTGTTTGTGCTTATATCTCCACAACGGAGTGTCATATTCGAATGCGGTCTTTTAGATTGAATAGCCAAGGCTTCAACGTTGGTGCAGCCAAAATTTTAGCTTTCTAGGTTGTCTTGTCATGGCGCTGTAAGCGGTCCAAGTTGCGGCTTCTTTTTTTGGCGCAAAACGGAGACAGGGCACTAAGGCGGGGCAACGGATTTGCATTTTCGTTTTTTTCTCGCTCTTTCACGTTTGTTCACCATTCCACGCTAACTTTTATGTATTTTTGAGCAGTCTTGTCGAAGTTAGACGTCAGTTTGATCACCATGGCTTCAGCGTCCCAAGGAAAAGCTTGGATGACCGAATTTTGGCTGTAACACTGTTTGCCAAGTTTGAATCTGTAAGAGAAGTGGCACGGAGGTGGAAAAACTCTACGAAAACTTGTGCTCCAGATAAAAACTGGGAGAGGAAAACTGCGGAAGAAAAAAACTGAGGAGAGAACTGGGTTAGGTAAACTGGGGAGAGAAAAACTGGAGCCGATCTGTACCTGGCCGCCTGCAAAAATGTGCGAAAATTGACGCTTTGTAAATCGAGCTGTTTGAGCCGCTTCCTGTTGGCCTAGAAAGCTGAAATTTTGGCTTCAGAATCGTTGAAGCCTTGGCTATTCAACGCAAAAAAACCGCATTTGAATGTGACACTCCGGTGGGGAGCTAAAAGCACAATCACCCGGTGAGTTTATTCTGATACACCCTGTACATTACATACAATGTGAAATGCACAGCGTCTGACCGACTACCAAACCATTTTGTCGTAACCAGAGCTGACAAAATTGTTGACATAGAGCAGGTTGGTCCACCAATATTTCACGCATCTCTCGTAGTCAGGAGAACCGTCAGGTAAGGACAGAGGACCTCTCATCAAGTACCTGCAGTTCTAACCATCGTCGGCCAGTGACCAGCAAGCACATTGACAAGACACGTGTGTACGACATTGGTGTGTGTAGGTACTGTACGGTCAGTACTTACCGCATCAGTACTATCTCAGCCGCCATAACAACACCAAGCACTGGAGTCAACCTGGAAAAAATTCGACAACTTCTTCCAAACCTAGCTTCAATTTCCATCACCAAAAAGCCGATAATCAAATAAGAATGGACGGACATATATGTAGTATCAGCCAAACCTCAAATAGCGATGGACGTAGAACATAACCCACGTGTAGCAGGATTTTATCCTTTTCCCGTTTGACCGCTTCATCTCTTTGAACCAGAGATAAGACAGAAGAACTCCACTGAACGCAGTACAGTAACACATACATACTGTATGTACGTACTGTACGTACCATGTGTATTAACATTTGCAAGTTAAGGAGACTGACAATAATTCCACATGTTCATGCTACACAGGTAGGTACTAACGTAGTGTATGTAACTCCGTATACCCGACAAGAAAGAAGGTGTCCACGGAAAATGTGGCGTTCATCACTATCTGCATCAAAAACTTCCGTCTGATTAAGATGGCGAAGCTGAAGTTGTCTGAAAGGACGAAAGAAAGTTTCCAAAAGATATTGCTCATTCACGTGTTGAACCGTACTGGGAGCGAAAGGCGTCATGTGACGTCATGTCATACCAGCAACGAGGATGGATTCGTATGAATGGCCCATGATGACCCAGGTCATACTGAGAAAACGGATGCCGTGAATGCAATTGATCTGTCCCGGTTTGGTGCTCGTATCCAGGATACGCTTTCCATTGGTGTAGAGCGAGAAGGCCAACAAAGCTTTGCTTGCTCCACCTGAGAAAGAATGGCCATAAAACAGTCACGCCAGAAACTAAACTCCTCCCGATCTTCAAAGTCTCAGTGGCCAACTGGTTGTGCAACCGTTGACATCCAAAATGTGAAGAGTGCGTAACCATGGCAACGGCTGTCAATGGTTGCGCAACTCCTATACGTTGGTTGTCAATGGTTGCACAACCAATTGGCAACGGAGACTTTGATGGTCCTCGGGAGTACTACAAAAGTACTACATGCAATTTATGCCGGCACTGTACGTATGTCGCCTTACATACCTATTGTTTCATAGTAGTCTGGGTTGTCCATCAATGCAGGTTGAAACATGAAATAGTCAAAGATGCTGGCCATCACAACCAACAATGCAGAGAAGCAAAGAAATGCACTGAAAAATACGGACTCTTGCTGTACTGTACCTACTGTACGTACGTACGATCACAAAAGCCGCCTACATACGCGGATTTCTTTACATGACAATGATTGAAGCAATGGTCCAAGGCCTTCTCCCAGTCGGTTCGCAAGATACAGCGCACACGGCCGAAGGCAGATTTCTTGTTACAGAGGTCACTGTAAATACAAATAGTACCCAAAGTCCAACAAACAGCAGCAGCAAATGAAACCTCAACCAGTGGATCCAATATCGCACACATGTACTTGAATGAAGAACTCTGAAGACATCTTTTCTGGAGCAGCTGGAAGGAACGCAAACACCCCATTTGATGGCCAAGTTGGTTTCATTAGTGTTGTAAGGCGACGACGAGCAAGTTTTCATCTGAAAAAGTCAATCTGTTCTGAACAGTCAGTCAACGTTTTTTTCGGTGATAGGTCGAGGTCGATATCAATCTATCCAAACCGACTCTTAGGCCGTCATTTAGGTACATAAGATAGATACCGACCTTGCAGCAGTTTCGCAAGACCGGCGGTCGCGTACTCCAATAATTGTTCCTTCTGTTTTCGATTACCGTAGATGAATACTAGCACATGGCCGAGAAGGCTGGTGCATGCATACCCAGAGTACATGACCGTATGGCTTACATACATAGTACATGGCTTTTTATTTTTGTAAAAAAAAAGGTCCAACCGGGGTAGCTAATGTTGCAGTAGGTGATGGCGAGGCAGTAGAGTTCGTCCTGTTGCCACCTGACAACAGCTGTGCCAGCTTATCGAGACCAATGGACGCTGTGCAGTACTGGCCCTGATACTGAAACGTTGTGCCCTGACTGGTCACCATTGGCCTGATCCTGAGACACTCCTCGAAACTGCCTGCCCAATTCAAGTTGCCAGTAAGGAGTCCTGCAGCCGGCTTGCCAACTGCATCCAGCTCTGCAATATTAAAATATACAGTAGATAACCCTTAACCCCCTTCCATACTCTCAGATGGCCGCCTGTCCGCATACGATTGGGTGAATTCTCCCCCAAATGAGAATTCTCTCCCGAATCAGATGCGAATTCTCCCCCCAAAAATACGAATTGTCTCCCACACGAATTGTTCCCCAAATTATGCGAATAGTACCCCAAACCAAATTTAACTTTTTCCCAAAAATACGAATTGTCCCCCAAAAATTTCACCAATTTTGCGAATTATCTCCCAAGCGAATAGACCCCAAAAAAGCGAATTGTTCCCCAAATATTTGCGAATTCTCCCCCAAAAATACGAAAAGTCCCCCAAAGCGAATTGTCCCCCAAATTGATCCAGCAGCGCCACAGCAGCAATTTGCTTCATGAGCAACAGCTCAGTCCTGGTGCAGCTGCTGCAGAGTAATCAAAGTCACGCGCCCACACTGCCCACTGCCGTCACCAATATGCCACTGGGCAAAGAGAACAAGGAGAAGCAGGTGGACCATGGACCACCATTGCATAACAGTACTTGCAGCAGCAGCAGCAGCAGCAGCAGCCTGCTCCACCTGCTATGCTGGGCCTCATTATGAAATGCAGAAACAGCAGCAGATCAGTGGGGCTTCTGCTGGCATTCCGCCTCCTGGTTATGTGATGAGCCAGTCTGGGCCGACAGACTTCAATGCCAACATGAGGGACCAAATGACACCAGTGCGCAGGCCTCCACCCCACCCAGCTGGATATCCCACGATGCCCCCTCACACAGCCCCACTTGGACCAATAAGATCAGCAGGGCAACAGAGGGCCTAACTTTGTCCACTTTCTGCAACACCATTCCAAGTGCATATCACCCACAACTCATTCGCAGGTGGCAGTGTATGTATGCACAGCAGACACATTTGGGGGTCTATTCGCTTGGGGGATAATTCGCAAAATTGGTGAGATTTTTTGGGGGACAATTCGTATTTTTGGGGGAAAGGTCAATTTGGTTTGGGGCACTATTCGCATAATTTGGGGGACAATTCGCTTGGGAGACTTTTCGTATTTTTGGGGAAGAATTCGCCAAAATTTGGGAAAGAATTCGCATTTTTTGGGGGTCTATTCGCTTGGGAGATAATTCGCAAAATTGGGTGAAATGTTTGGGGGACAATTCGTATTTTTGGGAGAAAATTCGTTGGGGGACTTTTCCTATTTGGGGAAGAATTTATGATACCCTGTATACACCCCTTGCGGTCACCCTGCGGCCGTGACCGCCCATAGCTGTGTGGTGGCTGCGGCCAGAAAACAGTTGGCCATAGCCGTAGCCTGGGTGGCCGCAAAGGGTGTATGCGACCAGGCGGCCATCTGAGAATATGGAGGGGCTAACGAAGATTTCGTTTCACCTATGTGCATAAATACATGATCAAGCAATTATTTGGAGTGTGGCACTGGCACACAAGGTGCTAAAGCTTGATGATCGGGAATGGATAATATTTACGTCTCAGGGCAAAAATCTGATTTCCCAACAAATCTCCCATGAAAACGTTTGCCAAGTCGTTGATGCAGAACTGACTTGCACCCGAGCGCTGAAGCGCATAGTTGGCCAGGTCCACTACGGCTGACACTGTACATTGCTGCGCTGTCAAGTTGAAGAAGAACTTGCAAAAACTGTTCAACAGGCCACCGTTCGATTGACTGGCCTCTGATGATGGCGATAGGACATCGAGCAAAGACGGCAAAGCACTGGATGCATAGGCCAACGTTTCCTGATGGTTCTGAACAGCAGTTAATTGGGCTTGACGATGGTAGAACACCTCTGGACTTAGTTCTGACAATGCTGCAGCTGCGAAAGACAGTGTTATGGCGCACAACAGCGCCATGCCGTGATTATGCATCATGCTCCACTTCTAACCTTTGCAAGCAATGACACGTAATGACATAATAATGAAGTCGTCTGGTATATGTGTGGTGCTTCTTCGTTTGGGTGCGTACACTATGTATTGTTTGTATTTCTACTAAGATGTTAGTTACACTGTTCGACGTAAAGTAAACAGATTGCCGCATCACGAGAATATCATTCGTCTCTTATTGCACAGATAGCATGCATCTCATATTTTGTTAGGCGTACCCTTCCTACCCACCAATGATAACATTATGAACATGGTTTGTTACCTGATGTAGGGTAGACCTGATTGCATTGCGCTGTCATGCCATTGCCTACAACAGTTCGCAATAAACTTACAGTCTCCATAGCTGTAGAGGCAAGAAAATAAAGCAGATCACAATAAAAAAGTGATTTGGTTGCTATGACACGATGTAACAAACTAAAGTAATTCCTAGACATTATTCAAGGCCACCCATGACAACTAACACTCAGTACAGTACGCGAGCATATACGCATGCTATAGCTACAGTATAGCGCAGAGTGGACAGGATAAGGTACCTACCACGATACACCAACAGGGCTATAAAGTCAAAATGTCACTGTCCACGGTGAGAAAAAATCTGCAGAGGATCCTAGCGTGGCCATTGCTGAGCAGTTGCATTATTGTTCTCACCAGTACTCAACGTATGTACATATAGCCCCATGCGTACTGTATTATAATATTTGTATTATTGCAGGAATTCTGCCTGTAGCGCATTGCCTTTCTTTCGTATAATAATTATAGAGCAGTGACTATTTTTGGCTTTATTCGTTTAAGCTTTGCTGGACCAATTCAACTCACCCAACTGCAGCAGCTTGTCATTCGACTGTGGTGAAAAGTGCATCGCACTGGCGAGATTTCATGATTGCGTTCAGGACTGCGCAGATGGTTCAGATGAAAGTGAGTATCACTTCACCCACAATGCAGCAGGTTCAACCCAACCATAACGCACGCCTGTCATGCGCGCACATTTTCAGAATGCTGGCCTGGAATGGTACAATGCGATGGGTGTCGTTGTGTGAATGCTCAGGATGCAGATGCACTCTGCTTCGATCGAAATCCAGGTGCTGAGAGCTGGCTTTGATCAATTCCCACCAACACAAAAAGTCATGAGAATCACGTCCTATTCGTGCAGTCACCTGCATTCATGCAAACTGTGCGCATCTTTAGCCAGAAGAAAACTTTGCAAAAGTCAGAATCGTTCCATCTACAAATGTCAAAATGGAAACTGCATTCTTCTCAAATGGAGATTAGATGGAACCAATGACTGTGGAGATTGGACAGATGAAAGTAAGCGAAATCATTCCATCTGCGCAGTCTCTGTCAACGTCAAGAGATTGTATCTAACAGTGCTACTTGATCTTTGTTCAGACCTCTGCATAATCAAGAATCCTTGCCCTGCTGATAGCTCGTGCAGGTTCACCATCCCAAATCAGATTCGCTGTGAGTGCAATCAGCCGGGGCAAATCTACAGGGGTGGCAAATGCATTGAAGGACCGACCACTGGTTAGCGTACCTAGAAAGAAACCAATTGCGCAACATCTACAAACATACATACAGTACTAGTATCTACACTAAAGTACCTTTACAGCAGAAATGTACATAAAAATGTACACTATTTCAGTCATTCCAACAGCACAGCCCTCAGTCCACGCGACCAATGAAACGCTTGGCGAGCCTCTGAAACCAGACTCCCCACCCAAGCAATGTTCAATGCCCATCAGTACTCCTGAAGTCAAGAAGGATACTGTGTCTCTGTCTCTTGTGTTTGACACTGGAGACCTCATGGTGACTGAGCAGCAGTATCTGATTGAAGCCACAGCAGCATCACTTTTCAGCTTTATCAACTTGAACGCTGGAAGAGTTGACAAATTCATCTTCGTGCCCTTTCACCAAGGTGATGTAATTGACATGTCCCATCTGCCAAAGCACTTGACATTTCCCACCCTAATTTGAATGTGTATTTCTTCAGTCACTGGTCAAATCACGCAAACCGGTAGTCCATTTCTTTTCCTGCAAACTCTGCAACAGCAGTCTCTGTCAGGCAGGCAATGCTCAATACCAGTGTTGGCTGCATTGCGCAGAGCCATTGCGTACACATCTCCAAATGGCATAATCATCACTGCCACAGATGGTGAAGCCAGTGACTTTGGCATAGCATCACTGGCAATAGAAGAAGCTTTGGACAAGAACATTCAGGTATTTTCTCCCGCCAGTTGACATCTCCCACTTGAAGCAGAAAAGGGCTAGACAATGATTGAATTTGTCTGCAGATCTATTTTCTGACCTCCCTGAACAAATGTGGATCCAGAACTGCTGAAGGATACACCATATTTGCTGAGATTGCTGCAGTCACCCATGGTCAAGTATTCGAGTTGCAGAGTCGTGCTGAATACCTAGCAGTAAGCGTGTGAGGTGAAATGAGTTTGGACGCAACTAAATTCAAAGAGAATTTTGAAGGCTTTCAACATTGCTGTGAATCAGCTACACCAAGACTCTGTGGTCATTGACAATTTTCCAAACTTTTCTTCTGGCTCAGGAAAATCGACGTTTCTTGGCGCAACCATAGACAGCTGGCTGCAATCAGCCACTCTTCTTGCGATAGGAAACAATGTCACACTGCATGTTACCACCTACTGTAAGCCATCGTCTATGTATGTGCATGTACAGTATGTACGTACTACGTACCAATGTGTGCGTGCATCACATAAACTCAAATCACTTTCACCTAGCAGAACTGTCGTGGTCGTCAATGAGGATTGCATGCATCTTTTAGATAATTTCGTCTATGTGGTCCATCAAAGTACAAGCTTCATAGCTGGGAGAGTCTCCACCCCTTATCATGACGCTGTCGCAGTGACCTCTTTCACAGAGGGCATTGACAGCTTGACAATGCTTGGGCAAGGCAGACCAAAGTTTCAGTTTAGCTTCTCACCAAATCCTTACTCCAAAGACGCAATATTTTGGAAAAGACCAAAATATGGTAACTTTAGATTGCTGCGGAATCGCTTCTATTTATCGGCTCTAAGCTACAGTATGAATAAATAAGGTCTTGTCTTGTACATAGGAAGCAAAAACTACATCGTCTTTGGAGATCCGGAAATTGTCAATATCAGCAGTTCCATCAAGCATCTCCACATTATCCTAACTGAAACTATTACTGGACAAGTCATATTCAGTGGAGATGCATCTGACTATGAGCCTTCGCTTTCTGGAGAAAAACAGTTCATTGCTGGACCAATGTTTGCCAGTTGCGAATACTTCAGCATAAAGGTATTGCTAAACAAACACTCGTGAAAGCACCTGTACATCCTGATACAAAATAAGTAAGTGGACATGTTTTGCCTGGCAAAGTACTGTTTGAAAGATTTCACCTCTTGAAATGACAGGTAATGGGAATCAAAACGTGCGATGAGGACTTCACACGAGTGTCAACCACCAGCTTCAAAGCCACAGAATACAGTACATAAGGGAGCGTGTACAAATTACGTCAGGTGGTAGGGGAGGGGGGGAGCCCCCCCTCCCCCTGGCCCAGCCTCTGACGTCAGTCTGACGGTGGGGGGGGGGGGGGGGGGGGTCGGCGCTCAGCTCAATATTCTGACGCTGACGGGCATTACGTACGTACATACACTGTACATTACAGTACATATATATTACTGTACATACAGTACATACTACATTACTTAGTACATACACAACATGCTGCATATTATACCATACATGCATGCATGCATGTATTATGCTTATGCATGCATGCATGTATTATGCTTATGCATGCATTCATACATACGTATACGCAAGTACTATTACTACTGGTGTCACCACCTCTGACGCTGACGGTGGGGGGGGGGGGGGGGGGGGGGGTACGGCCTTTGGGCCAATTCTGACGCTATTCTGACGGTCGGGGGGGGGGAGGGGGGGTACCCATCCATTTCGGCTGAAAACCACCTGACGTAATTTGTACACGCTCCCTAAGCAGCAGGCCATATTTAGTCATTGGCCAAATTACAGTACGGTATAATACGTAGGATAGTAGTGGCAATCAAAACGTACAGTAGGTGAGCGGTACAATGCGAGCATCGGTTTATGGCTGGTTGAATAACTACTGCTTCAGAATTGGCAAACCGTACACCTGGTTCGTGCAGTGCAGCCGACTCATTTGACTGTGGAAATGGCATCTGCATCAGCGTCAACAAGTTTCGTGACTGCGTAACGGACTGTCCTGATGGAGTAGACGAAGGTAGCCAACAGAATGCACAATAAAGAACAACAGAGTAGCCACAAAAAAGGTACAAATCGTATGTACAATTCGTATGGAGCATGAACAATAATCGTTAAAACAGGCAGACCAATGGACTCAAGTCATTGCCATTCTGGATGGGCGTGTGAAGGAACCTTTCTCAGTAGTGGATCCAAACGTAACATAAACATTGCAATCAGCCACTATGTGTACCGTACCTAGAAGCGTGGCATAGAATGTAATCAGCACTTGACTTCCAGCTGGCCGGCAATGTCATAAGCCTGACATGTACACATGCTCGAATCAACTGTGCATTCCCAATGCATGGCTGAACGACGGCGAAAATGACTGTGGAGACAATAGTGATGAAACAATGCAGCAGCACATCAGTAGTACCACACCTCCATCTGAATCAAGCACCGAAAGTGGCACATTCTTAACCACCATATCACCTCCTCCAAGTGACATTGGTACGATTTTTAACCACAAGGTACTACGTATGTACAATGTGTGATCATATCAGATTTAGCAGCGAAATAACTGGAATTTTAGATGTGTACGGACGAATTTTCAAAAACAACTGCTCCGGCCCATCTTTCCAATGTACTGATGGCAGCTGCATATCACTGAATGAATTTCGCGATTGCAAGTTTCACTGTCCTGATGGCAGTGATGAAGGTGGGTTAGTTAATTGGCCACTAGTATGTATGTAAGAAAAGAAATCACAAGCGCGTCCAAAATCCACAAGAGCAGAATGCTGTTGATTTTCAGTGTGTCCTCAAGGAATGGTCAAATGCGCCAGCTGCCAATGCAGCCTACCAAGTGAAAGAGAAACAGCATGCAGCGATAGAGAATGTACTTACTTGAACAAAAGCTATTGCTTGCTTATTTCAGGGTTGGTACTAATTTGACAATAATCGTGAATAGAGTAGGATGACGACCATATGGCTTCATTTCAGTGCAACAAATCTGCAGCAAGCGTGGCATGCATCAGTGCAAGGAAGGCAGGTTCTGTACAGAGCTGAAGCAACTAATGGATGGACAATTTGACTGCCCTGATCATTCAGATGAAGGTACAGTTTATGCGCATTCAGATTTACTCCACAGCCAAGCATTATGACTAGTTTTATTACAGGGTGTCTCACGTAGACCTACCCAACGACTCAGCCTTATAACTTCCGTACTACAGTAGATATCAAGCTGAAATTCTGCCCCCAGAAAACCCAAGAATATACCATACTATGTGGCAAAATTTGAACCAAATAGGCCCACAGCGAACGAAATTACAGGCTTAGAATTTTGGACCCTGTTTTTATCATTTTCTGCACTGAGCATGGCTTTGAGATAAGAACCTTCTGCTCAGCATGGCCAAGCAGCTTATCCAACGAGGTAATATGGTGAAACAACAATGGCTGAACATGACCACAGTCCAGAACACAAAGGATTCAAAAATACAGGCGATTTACCACCCATAACAGCCTTCAAGGGTCTGTCGAGGTCAATAGTGGCACCACTGATTTCAAAATGTTGAAAAAAGTGATCGCAAATTCGCAAGCTCGTAATTTCATCCCTACTTGACCTACCTGGCTCAAATTTTGCCATAAAGTATGGTATATTCTTGGGTTTCTGGGGACAAAATTTGAGCTTGATATCTACTGTAATACGGAAGTTATAAGGCTGAGTCGTTAGGTAGGTCTACGTGAGACACCCTGTATTTTTAGATCCAGCATATCTTGATGAGTGCAGATTGGGTATTGATAATTGTGCAAGAGACGCGGTGTGTGAAAACACCAACACAGGGTTCCGATGCATCTGCAAATTTGGATTCAATGGTGATGGCATCATCTGCAAGAAACCTCTCTCACTAATTGACAGAGTGAACGAATATCTTACTTCGTTGAATCGAATTAGAAATGGATGAACTTTATTGAATTAGACCTTTTCTATTTTTATTATCACGATCAACTCCCAGCACCTCAAACAGTTGGGAATTTATTAGCTTTTACCCCACTCAGCTAACATTTTCTTATTCCAGTCAGAGTAGATCATGTCAATTTCATTACATGGATCTAACTTTACCTTGTGAAAAGGTTTCATACCAGTAAAATGGAGACCACGAATTGTGGTCTTGATCTTTTTCCAGTGGGTTGGATCGTCATAGTATATTGCAGCATAAGCGTTGTCACTGGAATTCAGTCTAAACCATTGATTCTTGCAAACTGCATTCAACCACCCCTGCTCTGATTTGGCGACATCGTATTCAACTTTGTTTTCACGAATCAACTTCATGAAGTACTGAAACCGATCTTTGCTGGGTTTCAGTACGAAAAAACCTGCGTTGAAAGAACTGACATAGCCACCAGCTGCCCTATTCCAATTATTTACTGCTGCAAATGAAAGGTTTCTGTTAATAAAGAAGTCAAAAATGTCATCCAGTGGCTTTATGGACATGAAGTCCCCATCCATGTGCATTATTGCATCATACTGTGTCAAGGTCCAAAGCCAGAGCTTTGCAAATTGCAGTTTGTAATACCGCGACTTCTTCGGTTGAGCAATCTGAGGCACCTGCCATACTTTCCAACCTGCTTTCACTGCCACATTGAGCACTTCAGCATTAATGTTGTTGGACCCATTTTTGTTCTGAACTACAAGAGCCACCATGTCCGTATTGTTCTTTCGCCATTTAGAGATCGAATACGCCAATAATCGCACACCATTCAAATAGCGTCCATTTGTGATGAGAGTGCATATGGCATATCTCTTTCTCAACGTGAGTGAAGTCGTTGTAAGAGCTTCATCATGTTCAGTAAATATGAGTGTCAACTTCGAGAACAGTCGTAAACGATCAGTGGTTGGACTGAAAATGACCAATGCATACACCAGAAACAACAGGAACATCAAAAGCAGCTTCACTCTGTCACGGCTGACCATGATTGGTACAAGGTAAGATGCTTCTACTGTTGTGGCTTATGCCACACTCACTATGAACGCGCTAAGCATCTGTTCCACTCAGCTAAGACATAGGAGAAACAATAATCATTCTAGACGGAAGCTTCATCCAACCGTAAATAAGTACAACAGCATACAGATGAAGCTGCGCTTGACAGCAAACAAAGGTGATGGGAAGACAATGTTATTGATGAGCAGCACCAAGACAACAGATCTCACGGAAATCGAAATAACTATACTATGTGTGGTTACATACACAAGGCCTCAAAGTGCTTTGAAACATAATCGCTTTTGTTTCTCATGCTGGGTTATGTATGTACTTACTATAGTAGGGGGACCCGTTTAAATTTTGTATACGCGTATGTTTGCGAATAACACTAGTGTCATTCGCGAAGATAGCGTATGCTACGCGTATAACCGAAACAAGGACTCGGAGAGGGAAGGGGAGGGGGAGAGGGGGGGGGGGGGGGGGGGGGGATGGAGGAAGAGAGGGAGGGGGGGGGGGAGGGAGGAAGGAAATAAGAAAGAATAAAATAAAAAAATTATTTGAGGAGAAAAATGGAAAAAAAGTTTTTTTCCTTGTGCTTTCCTTTAATTTATACTAGGGGGGGGAAGGAGAGTTAATTTCCTTAGCCAGCAGGTAAGTAGGAGCAATATTTGCTTTTTTTTCCTTTTTTTCCCCCTTCTATGTTGTATATTTTCTTCTCCCGCCTCCTGCTTTTTTCTGCTCCTCTTTTTTTTTTTTTTTTTTCTTTTTTTTTTTTCCTTTTTTCGGGAGCCGAGGCGTTGGGTTTTCGGCAACAGTACGCGTAAACTTCGCGAATACTACGCGTTTCTTCGCGAAGACGGAAATTTTACGCGTATACATAATATAAACGGGTCCCCTACTATAGCTCACTTATGAGCTGCATATACTGTACGTGTTCTGCGTATGTACTTGACCGTTTTATGGCACCATGTTTGTACAAATAGTACGTACCACATATTAGCATTGAAGCTGGCAGCAAGATAAGCTACCATACGATACAACTGCGTCAGCAATCGAACTGCATTTTCAAGTTTGAGCAGGCAGCAATCAATGGCATTACTGTACGTACGTATACAGTAGGAATAAAAAACGGCACCAATTTGAATTAGGAATATAATAACATCAAAAAGCTGTGAGGAGTTCTTGTGTACATTCGCGTACTGTTGGATTGCTTACTACGTGCAGTATTCAGACTTTTCAGAGAAAATCTGTTGAGGTAGTATTCGATGTGCCAACTCAGTGCTGCGTCGAAATTCGATAGCTTTTCTGGATGCAAATATGGCATACAGAGCCCATAATACTGCGATCAGGTAAGCAGACAAGACGGCACATGCAGCGAAAACCGCTTTTTCCATCAGCAACTTTTCGTCTTCGGAATTCATCGTGGTGTTGACTCGAAGCAGTACGAGCTTGAAATCATCCTGCAGGACTCTGACAATTCTATCTTTCGTTTCAATCACAAAGGTGATACAGACGATACCCAGCAGCAACTGCACTGGTTTCCACAGGAGATAAGGTGCGAATAAGCTGAGGCTCCCGCAGCACACAGCCAGCAATGCACAAAGACTGCAGAAAATGCTGATGAAAAGTACGACGAAGACAAGAAGCAGAAGCCAGAAGTATTCGTTCTTCGCCTGAGGCCTCATATGCACGTGCCAGTAGATGGAGCCAGAGATCAACAGGCCAGCGGTCAGTAGAGCATCCATCAACACTGCGAGTGCAGCTGGGAAATCCGGCCGGCACATGCGACAACACATTCGCGGTTGTTGATTAGGTTGCTTCTTCTTCAGTGGAGGCAGTAGTACATCCATTTTCCAGGCTTTGAACGTTGGTTCCGGCGACTAATAAAGACAGCAAATTTGTCATAGCATGGCAGGCACGAGCCCCGCAGGCACGTAATGGGGCGCTTCAGACGTGCTCCGAGTTTGGAATGACTTCGTTTTGAGCCGAAACGAACGTCAATTACTCTGACGTCTCCAAACTCGGTTGTTAACTCGCACGTTCCGAAAAACGGAGCGAGTTCGAAGCGAACTCGGAGACATGAGACATGTTGAAGCATAGTCAGGGCTCTGAATTCGGAGCGAAGTCGGAGTTCACGTCTGAAGCGGACCAGTAATTCAGTACGGAAGACTCTCACCGCGCGCGTCTCATGCCTGCGGTGTGCAGGGAAATTGGATGGAAAAAGAAAGAGGAAGTCTTCCGCATTCAAAAAGCTCCTCCGCCGTCCCAAATTGGCTGTCCTCCTATCCGTACTACTACGGTGCTATTACTATGTACTTGAGCCGTACAAGCATACGCTAACTGCGTGTCTCATGAGAATAGCCGTTGGATGACTGCCAAAGTGAATGCGACGCATAAAACTGCTGGAAGAAACAAAAGCCCGTACAACAGTCCCGAATGGTCAGTTGTAATATTGCTGCGGGACAATGGTAGACCGGCGGGCGGATCGATAATGCGTTGGTCATCTCTGGTTGAGCGTCCGTATAAAATACGTTAGTAGTGGACGGACAGGTAGGGAGGGAAGAGAAAGAATGGTCATCGCGCGAGGCGCGCTGCCCGCTGCCCAAACAAAAAGAGACCAAAGGCAATTAGTGTGCAAGAAGGCTGGGTAGGGTAGCCTTCCCTTCCTTAATTGCTCGCACAACTCATTGCACACAACAGGCAGGAAGGGCGATGACAAGATAACTGGAAAGCCCAGCCCAAGGAGTGACCAGAAAAAATAAACGCCTCTCCTCCGTCTACCATTATCTCGAGGCTATTATAACATATGAACCTGAAACCCATTCGATATTAGGTACTGTACTGAATGTACCTAGGTATGTACTATACGTATCTCAATGCAAGTGTGGTTCAGTATACGTGTAGTACATGATCACAGTGAATGAAACAGTCACGTACTGTATGTACCGCTATATGTAGATCTCCACTAACTGTACATACAGTAGCTTTGTACCGCACTACGCGCATCATCAATGTACTGCAATAATGTATACATAACAATGGCGCCGCCAACTTGTTATCGCATAATCAGAACAACGGACTAATGTTTTCCTTTGGTGGCGAAGCAAACATACCACCTGTGCAGGTGTAACAAACTATAGGCAGCACTACTCACTCGGAATAGCCAACATTGACGCAATGTTGCAGGCTTCAAACTGCAGGACGTAGCATCCCTACATCGTTATGCAATATGCACAAACGTATGCCATTCTACGTACGTACTATGCTATTTAGTACAGTAGTACGTACCTATGGGCGCATAATGTGCAATAAGTACGGTACCACGTACAGCGATGAATTATTCTTTCAGCCGGGAATGTGGATGCCGTGGCAAATAAAGCATGATGTAGGTAGACCTATCTCTCGCCGCCAACTCAGAACAGAAGCCAAGAACACTGCTTGGAGAGTTTCTCCTGGATAAAACTTCTGGTTGCCAGGAAATGGCCAACAATTATTTCACAACGTGGCTCGCCCTGTGTTTATGCAGTCGAATCGCATGGCATAATAAGCCATAAATTCGCGAAACATTCGAGCTGCATTCTTATTGTCATATTTTTCCCGTTCGGTGGCTAGTTGGTTTGATATTGTGTCAGTAACAAGAAAAGTCTAGAAAAAGCCACCTGAAAACATTGCCCAGTTACCCTACAAAACTGAAGTTTCCTTCTTCATTTCTCAAAACAACGCGTCGACCGCAGTGGAAGATGAAGCGTGGATTTTGGAGCTCCAGTACCGCAGCGAAGCCTCAAGCGACCCCCTCAACTGCCAGTTTTTACAGTCCTCCAATTCAATCATCAACTAACCCCGCCACTTTACCCCAGGTGCATTCTTCCAACACCAATGCAATCGATGCAGTGTCAAGTTGGCTCAAAAAGTCGAACGTCATGGCGCCACCAACTTCACTGATTTCTTCGGGAGCTGGAAACGCAAGTTCAACTCCTTCCCAGATGTCGAGTGCAACCACAGCACCAGCGCATTTGTTCGATAAGCCCAAACCCAAACCAAGCGCCCCAGTCCATGGTTCAGTTGGTTCACTCTCCGGTGCCGTAACTCCCGCAAGCACCTTAGCTGATGCAAATCCAGCACCGCAAGTGTCGTCATGGTCAAGTCAGCCCAAGTATTCAGCAAACGTCACCCAACCCAGCTACAACACCAGCCAGAGTTCAAGCGGCTCTTTCTTTACTCCCAGGGGATCAAATACTACGACATCAAATGCTTCCCAGACACAAGCTGGCAGCAAGGCACCATCAATTTCGGCAACACAATTATCATCACTAACTGTGCAGTCCAAACAGCAGCTACCTGCTGCACAAGGTCAACTGTGGCCAAGCCTCCACCGCTCAAGGAATCCCAACAATCTTCGCCAAGCTCATATCAACGACCAAATGCCACACCCATTTATGGTTCAGCCGGCTCATTCTTCAGTCCTCGAGGAGCTCCAACTGCCTCCGCCAATACACAAGCCGTACCATCACAACCACTGCCAACTTCCAATGCAACAGCCGCGGCATCCAAAGCACTGTTGCTGGGGACGCAACCGCAGGCATCTCCAAAAGAGCAACCACCTCAGCCAGAGTCAACTTCAAAGCAGATGCCGAACACGACTAAAACAACCTCAATCCCCAACACCCAAAGTCCAGCCGAAAAACCCAGAGGAGCACCAACCTCTTCCAGTGAATCATCTGTGACCAAACCACCAATACTATCACAACCACAGGCACCACCTTCAAAACCGTCACCTAGCGCAACTTCTCAGAGCTCAGCTGGATCTTTCTTTAGTCCACGAGAAGCCAACGCA
Source organism: Epsilonema sp. ZAB3_2 (assembly GCA_030247985.1). Taxonomy (NCBI): domain Eukaryota; kingdom Metazoa; phylum Nematoda; class Chromadorea; order Desmodorida; family Epsilonematidae; genus Epsilonema; species Epsilonema sp. ZAB3_2. The sequence continues at coordinate 7,983 of JASAMW010001971.1, read as the reverse complement.
ACTCCAATCACATCCAACGCAGCAGCTTCATCCAAAACAGTGTGGTCTACTGGTTCACAGTCGCAGCCAAAGCCTATGACTCCCAGTCAAAGTTCAGGCGGCGCATCTTTCTTCAACCCCAGAGGAAGCAACACAACTCCCGCAACGGCTGGTAGCATATCAGCAACTCCATCGCAACCACAGCAAAAGCCCACTGCAACGCCATCAGAAGGATCGGCAAAGTCGCAGTCTGACAAAGTCTCTACTCCTGCCCCTGTTCTCTTCAATCCAAAGAGCGCCATGGCTGGTCTGCTGATGGCAATGGGAAAGACAGTCAACAGTAACGTCGCACCAAAAGTGTCCACTGCCTCATCAGGTGCCCAGCAGTCGAAGTCGCCATTCAACCAAAGCTCCAGTGGCCCAGGAAAGTCAGCAATGAGCCCAGCCATCACGACCAGCAAATCGCCTGCATCGCAAAGCACAACTGCTCCAAAGGCTCAAGTCAGTCAGAGTTCCAAGAGTTCGTTCTTTGGTCCAGCAAAGGTAGCAGTGACCACAGCCAGCGGTACTTTCTTCAGTCCAGAAATAGAAACGACCACGACAGGCAGTTCCATCTTCATTATGGAACCTTATTTCCCTGCGCCAACCGCTGTGACACCTCACAACGCTCCACCTAGTACCACGGCGATGTCCCCAGCAACAGTTTCCAGCCATCAAGCACCCAACAATTCCTTCTTCATTGGGGCGACGTCAATGGCAAGCAACAACGACTTCTCCTCATCGCCGTCAACTCCAGCGAGTTATGCCTACTGCCCACCACCAACAGCCGGCAGCTTCGGCACCGCATCCTTCGCAACTCCAGATGGCCAAATATCCAACGTCAGAGTACCATCGCCTTCTCCATTGAAGCGGCCGATGCCACTGTGCCCTGAGTTGAGCGCAATGTTCAACAGCAGCAAAGCAAGCGGTGTTCCAAAGCAACAGCAGCCCAGCCTCCCACCTCCTGTTGTGGAGCCGGAAGCTGGCAACATCTACAGCACCAGCGCTCGTCTACAGGACGTGCCACTTCCAGAGCCACCCGCGAAGAAAGCGCGCATCACACAAGAGGAACAACCGCCGCTGCCTCCACTTCCACCACCTGTACCCCCACCACTGGAACTTGCCACGAGCTCCAAACCTCACATCTCCACCCGCCCTTCCATACCGACAACAAGCATACCATTGCCGCCAACTACTTCTGTTCACCAGGTGGAAAAACCAGTCAGTTCATTCTTTGGAAAATCCACAACTGTGGTTGCAGCTGCTGCATCAGGAACGAAGCAAATCATTGTGAAGCAGCAGAAAGAAGTGCAAGCGGATCCGGTCGTGTCCATCCTGACCAACTGGGCCGTCAAGATCTACTCGTTCACAGACACAACCGGCAAGCAGCTGACCGTGGAAAGGCCATCCAGTACCAGCGAGGCCATCGCTCTGGTGCAAGAGATGATTGAAGCGATGGAACGCAACACGATCAGACTGAATCAGGAAATCATGCAGTACAAGCTGGAGACAGCCGCCAGAGCAAAAGACGCACAGAAAACAAGCAGTCAGGAGCTGGTGAAATACAAAATGGACCTGGTGAACAAGGATGGCGTGATTACGAAATTGCGCGAGGCATTGGATACTATGAGGGAAACGGAGGAGAGGCTACGGCAAGAAGTGTCGGACTTGAAGGAACGGAACAGAGGCTGGAATGAAGCTCTCGATGCCAAATACGAAGCCATCGAAAAGCTGAAGGAAAAGAAAAAGCGGCTCGAGGAGAAAATCGACAAATATGCAGTAAGAAACTATACCGGTGCATAGCCCCATGGGGGTATGCAAAAATTGAGAGGTCCCATATGGGGGTATGCATAGGGGGGGGGGGGGGGGTTATGCATTGGGGGGGGGGGGGGGGTTATGCATGGGGCATTTTTTATGTTTTTGAGAGGTGCGCAGAGGCATATTTGTTAGGTAAAAAGCACGTGTTTTAGGGCATAATTGAGGTCAAAACAGGGGTATTCTAGTACAATACACCCCCAAGCAGGCTTATAGGCATCTTAGCTTGGTGGGAGTGGCTATGGCTACCATATGACCAGCTACATAGGTAGGTTCAGGTACTGACTGTACAGTACATATGAGGGTATGCATAGGGGGGGGGGGGTTATGCATTGGGCATTTCTTATGTTTTGCCAATATGGGGCTATGCATCGGGGGGTTATGCACTGGGGGGGGGGGGGGTTATGCACCGGAAATACGGTATTGTCAGAAAAAAACATTTGCTCGCTTTTTATTACTACTAATCCTGAGGGAAACAAGAATAAATAATGCCAAAATTGTGGTGTCTTTTTCAGATTGCCAACCAATCCTACAAGAACAATATGATTGACTTGAGGAATGAGCTCGCGAAAGCGAAGAGCAGAGCTGCTTTCGCTGTTCAACCGAGGGAGCTGAGAGATCTCGAGGACCGGATAGACGCTCTGATAAGGGAGAACAATGGATTGAAAGAAGCCATCAGTGAAAAACACTACAACCTGAAGCAAACGGAGTTGGAACTTGAAAAGGCAAAGAAAACTGCCCGGCTTGCTTTCATATTTCATATAGCAATCATCAAAGAACATGTCACACTGTACCGTACATGCATGAGGTAGGGTACTGTGGGGTAAACACGTACACGGGGTAAACGCGGACACCTAAGCTTTTCTGAACTTGCCGCTTCAGCAAATGATGTCGAACATGGTAGCTCATTTGCAAGAGGAGAGTTCAAGGAATCGATTGGGGTAGAATACTAGTCTCAATCGGTCTTATGGCTGCTGAGACATACTAGGTGTCCGGGTTTACCCAACAGTACCCTTCTGTGTACGTTCACACGTACAGTAGTACGTACTAGGTATGTGTCTCGGGCCAATGTTATTGCGATGTGCTTTCAGGCCAATGTAGAAGTGGTTATGCTGCGAGGAAAGAAGAAGTTGGGTGGTGGAGAGCTGGAAGAGCTGCGAGTGGCGAAGGAGACGCTGCTCAAGTGGAATCAAACGCTGAAAGATCGCACGACGATGCTGCTGAAAGAGCAAAGCGACCGACAGGATGTGGAGGTGAAGCTGAAGGTGCGACTGCACAAGAACAAGAAGCTGCTCGCATTGGCCTTGCAGCAGATCGAGAACAAGACAAGGGAAGTGGAGGAGGTGACGCAGCAACGAGACGCGGCTCAGATGGAGTTGGAGGCGCAAACCAAAGCTTACGAATCCCTCAAATCACGCTTCGACTCCTAAATTTGTTAACAATCCGTTTGATTTGTTCCACCGACATTTATTGACCTCACATGAATGACCACAGTTGTTTGTTGTTTCTTGGTGATATGGTGTGTTTGTTTGTGTTCCTGATGAGACGAAGTTCCATGTCGTAGGCTAAAGAAAACATGGTGTTGGATTGGATTGTTGTTGGGGAAGTAAACAAAACGGTAAAAGTTGGGTATCGCATCAGGCCAATGGAAGTTTACAAAAATCTGCCTTACTTGCCAGAAATTCCGGACATGAATAATGAAAATTCGTTGTTGCGAGGAAGAAAAACCAGAATCAAACAAAACTTTCAATTTCTCTTCTCTGCCTTGTTCATTCGAGGAAGAGATATCAAGATGAGGTTGTTCAAGTTTACATCAACAATCTGTCTTCAACTTCTCCTCGCCTCTTCAACCTTCAGCAACAACGCCCTCAATCGATGCAGAAACTACAGTCCAACTACTGAAGGTACGCGTATACTGTACGTACGCCTTTTGAGAAACAAATTGCTATTTGTTTTCATTGAAAGTGCCAAAAGTTATCATCATGACTTGTTAGCAAGACAGATCTCAATCAGGTATCAAGTCAAGGTCTTTCACCTGGTTTTGCCCGAAGGTCACAGAGCAGTGGCAGATTGCTTCACCTCTAGGAGCAACGACAAGAACACAGGTCAGCTAATCAGAACCGACTACTGTACAAAGATATCCTATTAAAACTAATGGCGTTTAGGCAAATGGGAAATCACCACTCCAACACTGAACGACACAGGAGTGTACGTCTGCTTTACCAAGAAGAAAGAGAAGGCCTACGTTGACCTATTCATTGTGCAGGGTAATGAAGATCAAGACCAAGTATCAATTCGATACACGTTCGTACGTAACGGATAGCGACAGCAGAAAGTACGTGTAGGTGCGAATATATGTACATGGACGGCCTGTGCTACGACACAGGACGAAGGCAAATTAGACGGCACATATTTGAATATCTGTGATACAGGTCATAGGGTAAAGCCAATTTTATGGATTCAAAAAGCAGCGCCACGAACTGCATTCAAAGCGAGAATAGGGGAATCAGTCAACGTTACATGCCCACTGCAACTCCACCACAATCTAGACTTCTACTGGGACACACTACATCATCAAAGTAAGGTACGTACGATGCACTACCTAACCTAACCTACTGTACTCTGCCCTGAGCGAAAAGCGGCCACGCAAATTTTGGTATGTTTTATATTAGGAGACTCAGTTAGTGGCGTCCTGAACAAGAATGGCGAGCTAATCGTCACAAACCGTCTCTACCCTACGTTCATCTGTCGCAACTTGGAAACGGAAGAAATAGGCATTGTGGACATTTCCGTCTATGGTACCGCTATCATTCCTCTATCACTAATGAGCAATGGCAAACTTCAAGTGCAGCGCATAGGGTACAGTGAGGCAAACCCGGCCATCTAAGCTTTAGTGCCGCATATCTTGAGCAACCATACGATATCAATCAATTCCTTGAGTTCTCCCCTTTCAAATGAGCTATTCGATTTGCTGAAGTAGAAAGTTCAAAAGAGCTTAGGTGGCCGGGTTTACCCCATGGCCGGATTACCCCACAGTATTCTACCCCTACTGCAAAAGAACAACACATGACATACCTGTACTTGGCTGATTGGTGTTATTCCAGATTCCTTGCAAGATCTCCATTTCTCCAAGGCGCCGATTTTAAATGACACCGATGGCCTAGTATTCGAGACCATCTCCAGTTTCATCTGGAACCAATCTGTCAGCGATGGGGCAGATGCACTATCCATGTGTCGCGATTGTGGTCCCATCTTGAACGAGGCAAATGTTGCCTGGGCCACTCACGCTTTGCAAATGGGCGACAGCTTTCTCCAAACAACAGCTGGTGCAATATACAACGGATGGCTGCCCGACTGTTGCAAATCTGATGATTTTGTGGCGTTGGAGCAGAATGTGAATCCAGCTGATGACTCCATCGTTCTCGTCACCCACTGGGACTTCCCATCCACTTACACCTGTCCAGAACAGATCCAAAACGATCCTTCCAAGCGCCACAGATGCCGCTTGGTTGGTCCCTTGGGTTTCTGCGCAGCTGGCAGGGGGTCCAGGGGCTGTGGGGCTACCATCCCCATCGAAATCTACAAGCATCGACAGACAAACGCCTTCAAGTACTGGACCTGGAAAATGAAACAGTCAAGACCCAGCAATGCCGAATACAAATACGACAGCGTGCTGTGCTACTTATGGAATGCATAGATAGAATTAGATGAAATTTCAGCTGGACTGAAGATAGCCAGTGTCACAGCAACATGAATTGAAGTGGTCCATTGCAATCGAAAAAGTTATTTACTTCTTTCAACACACAACTGCATATTCTAAGCTCTCCGAAACAACTGGAAGATATGCACCCAAAGCCCAACCAAGGATAAAATGTACGGCAAGGCACTACAAGTATCGTAAACAAACATTGGTATTGCGAAGCAGCTATGGAATTACAAGCTATGAAAGTCATCTCATTATCACACATGCACCACAAATTAACATTGAAAAATACACAACCAACCCTACTCCACAATCCGATATTTCTCCACTATTTTCTTCGCCATTACATCGTCCAGTACCTTGAACTGCAGTTCATCTTTGCAGAACATAAAAATCTCTCCAGTTTCCACTTGATACCACATAGCGTGCAGACTCAGTCGCTTCTTCCTATCAGCTTCCGTTAACACAGACTGTAACGCTGTGTGCGAAGCGAGATTTTCCAACTGCTGCAGACAGTTGATTTGGGACAGTTGGTCCACTTCTGGCAATGCACCACCTGGGTCAATGACCGCATCGAACTGCTGAGGAGGAACGTCGGCGAAAAACTGAAAACAAAGCGAGGCAATCAAGCAGCGCCTATGTAGTCCAGCGGTACACTATACTATGAGTAGGTAGGTACTATGGACGATATGCGGTAACGCAATTAGGTTGGTCGATAGCGACCCCGCGGTATTTAGTGAAGGTTTGGATCGGTGCCTGCGGGGTCGTCGACCTTATAGCGATTAGAGTCCGAGACCAGTACAAGATTATGGAAGGAAACTACGTTGCAAATGGATGAGGTCACAGTCGGAGATAGCGCTGCGCATACGTGGTAGCGCTTTTTCATGCAATAATTGTCTATTCTTATCCACATTTTATTTACATTTTAGCCAAGTAACCAACAAGTGGCGGCTATTTGGCCAAAAAGTAAACAAGAGCATCAAAATAAACCAGTTTTGCAACAAAAAGCGCTTCTATGTACGTGTGCGCAGCGCTAAATGCGAGCTCACCCAATACGCACCCGACAAAATACAGCACTTTACTGTACCTTCAATGGTCGCTTTCTATCCAGCAGGTATTCCCTGAACTTGCCCAGACTCGGCTGTCCGTAGTGAATGAGGTAAGCTCGCAATGGATCCGACTTTTCCAGGCTCATCTCCATCTTGGAGTGCAGCTTGTGATGGAGGCCGTCCATAGCTCGACAGTCGGAATGCCCGCACACAACCACGTGCAGAGCCAAACCACGCGATATCAGATAGACAGCCGCCAGCTCACTCGATACGATCGTATTCGTCTCACCTACACAAGCACAAAGTAGGGTACTGTGGGGTAAACCCGGACACCTAGCACATCTCAGCAACCATTCGACCGATTGAGACAAGTATTCTCTCCTCTTTCAAATGAGCTACCATCTTCATCATTTGCTGAAGCGGCAAGTTCGGAAAAGCTTAGGTGTCCGAGTTTACCCCGTGTTCGGGTTTACCCCACATCTATTCTGGTTTCCTTTCGATTCAGCTTTCTCCCTGGATAGAACGTGTCCTACCAAGAATTGATAACAAAAGAAAAATAACGGACTACGCTTCATACGGACAAGCGCGAAATCCGTCATTCTTGTTTTACCAACAGCATTTTTATGCTTGATTGAACTTATGGCGCGTTCACCAGACGTCCGTCGTCAACCCATGGACGGAAGAATACTTATGGGTTGACGAACGGACGTCTGGTGAACGCGCCATTACTCTGTGGCAGGCCATCTAGCACCGACTTCTGCTGTATGGAGCAGTTGGGCACCATGTTTCCAGGGTTGCGCAAGATGTACATGATGTTGTCGCTCTGGGTGCCGGCGAAGATATTCGGCTGCAGTCTCGCGTCCATGCAGGTGATGAGCAGTGCCTGATTCCTCGGGTCTTCTTGGCGGAATCCTTCCTTCTTTCGCGCCATTTGATCCCGCAACGACAGCTTCAGTCCAGAGTTGCGGTAATGCAGGCAGCCACGAATAAAGCGATCAAACGCCGGCATACTGCTGGACTCACGCTACTGCACTACACTCTTCCTTCGCTGTTCTGCGTTAAACAAAACGACTATAGTCAGTTAGCCACTGAGAGTTCACTGTGGAACGCAGTCGTGTTGCGTAAAATAGATTCGAAAATGCGGATTTCTATCCGTGCTTCGTGTACTCCTGAAGTAGCAGAAGTACACGCCAACTACGCAGGACGACTTGACTCCCACAACGAACTCTCTGACCAGACTAAAAAAGAATCCCGGTACAAGACCATAAGCCACTGCGCATTTTCCATTATGTCGAAAGGGCTTGAAAGCATCCATCAGAGCAAGATACTCAAGCTACGCAATACGTGCACATTTGCCAACCTTCAAGCTAGCTTATCGAACAATTAGAGAAACAGCTT
>JASAMW010001969.1:0-33054 GCA_030247985.1 Epsilonema sp. ZAB3_2 | reverse complement strand
TCTAGGTGGGGTCACTTGAAAGGACACTTCGAATGTGTGCCAGTGGCAGATCTGTTTGGCTCGAATCATCGTATCAACCTATAAAATGGGTCCAACAAATTGCAGGCTATAAACGTAGTATTGTACAGTATACTAGGTACTGTACCTGCTAACTCAGTTTGTTCTATGAAATGAACTTCTTTTCTTACATCGAATTGCAACGATCCAGCCAGTTTGATTTTCTGCAACTTGACACATCCCAGTAGGAGAGTGCTTAGTGCTCCCATTCCAGTGGTGAAGTTGTACAGTTCCAGCTCAACCAGAGTTGAACCGCTAGTTATGTTCATGAGTAGTGCGTGCTCTTTGGGCAAAGTTCTACCTCTAGTTGCCAGCGCGATACTCTTCAAATTTCTGTGACGCAAGAAAAAGTCTTCCATCTGCTTCCACTGGTAATCTTGAACGTAAAGTTTGCAGTCTAATTCGCTCCAAGCAGTCAGAGTTGAAGGCACAAAGCGGATCTCCGTCTATTTTCAGCTCCAATAGTTCCAGCTGCTTCAAATGCGGCATTTTCGCCAACAATGCTTCCATTCCAGTGTCAGAAGCGCGGAAACTGAAGCAAAGGCTCAAGCTTTCCAAGTCGAGCACAAAGCTTTCTTGCGACAAAGCTGACAACAAGTCATCTGTGAGACCAGAGCTGTCCAATGACAGATGGGAGATGGGCGGAGCCAATAGAGGGCTCAGAATTTGATGGTAATCAGTAGAGTCAAGCTTGTCATGAGCCGCTAACCACTGGGCCAGAGCTAGGCGATGATGTGAGTTTAGCTTTCGACCAGCTTCGAACAGACACCGCTCATCTCCAGTGATCACTTGCAAGCAACGAAATTGCAGTGACAGCCAGAGCATGTTGAGAGATGATGATGCGGTTTAGCCAGCTTCAGAGTTCATTTGCAGCACATAGGACGATGACACGAACGAACACTGAACAAAACCAACACCCAACGAAAACGCGTGAAGTTTGGGTGGTGAATCATGATGGTACACAAAGACGATGAGATGAATCACTGCGGTGTTTTGACACTTTTTTATAAGTGGTGTGTTTTGACACCTGGCGACTTGAGGTGAAGATGCAACAAAAAATATCGGCGGATATTGCATCGCTCCCAGAACTATAAAACGTAGGCCTACGTAACTGTATGTACGTACTCTGTACGTACGACGTATGTACATACTGTATAGCACAGAACGCATCATACGTACACTGCGTACTTACCATCCTTGAGTGCCCATGGTCTTGGAGCGTTCTTGTCCTCTTCTGGCCTCTTGGAGAAGCAGCTCTTTGGCACGTCTGTACGTACAGTATAAATCAACACAACAAAGCAACCAAAACCCTTGGCAAAACTTTACGTGTTTTTTACAGACACCTGGTCATGAGGCTAAAGTTCCTTACTTTTCTAGCTGAATCCTGCTCGAATCCTCTTCGGGCTTCCGAGATTCATGTTTCTTGTCAATGGATGTAGATGGGGCAGGGGATTTATCAGCAACACGTTTTCTTGTCCTCTTTTCACTTGCTGAACTGTTAGTTCCAGCTGACATCATAATAATACTCACTACAATACAAAACACGCCCAGATGATCGATCTGATTGCAAACGATCGACTCATTAAACCACACAGCTACTTGCCGTCCTCCATGGACAACCACGGACATATCGAAAAGCAGCGATCTTTCTTGCTCTGCGCACATTTTCAGCTCAAAACAGGGAATAGTGAAATAGGTACCGGTACCGCATCAAAGAGTAGAGATTGCATTTTCGACTATCAGATGGCAGGAGTCAGCAAAACTCTCACTTGGCTGCAGTACGCTCAGCATTTCGTCTGTTTCTTGGGCGTTCTCATCTCGGCCTACGCTCTGATCCTGGAGTTTTTCCTCGAACACGACCCTGGATACCGACCCTTTTGTGATATTAGCGCAACAGTCAGCTGTTCAAAAGCGCTGACGTCCAGGTAGAAAGAGTTTTTTCCTGTCATAATCCGATCGTACTAGTTTGAAAACGTGCACGAGTGCATTTTTGTTTTTGAGATGGGGCAGAGGCCTGGGTCTGATAGCGCCACTATTGGGCGAAAATCACTGGTTGAATTTGCGCAATCCAGTCTATGGTTTGATGATGTACAGTGCCTTCTTCATACTGTGTAAGCTCTTATTACCTGCTTCATCGCTCGTGGAAGTGTAACATAATAAGCAGCTAGGCCTACCTATACAATATGCAGGACACATACATACAGTATATATTTTTAATATGTCAAATCAATACGTAACTTGAGTTCCAAATTCATTGTTGCAGCACTCCTGCAGTCCATTCCGCTGACAACTATTGCAATATGGATGGCCGTATTTTGCAATCTGACATCCGTCTACTTGGCTTACATACTGTACTTCCACTTGTACACATTTTGCTTGGTATGCGTTAGCACATACGTAGTCAACTTTCTGTTGCTCCCGCTATTTATTCTCAAAAGAAGGACATTACGAAGACTGGAGCAGAAGAAACGCAAGTGAGGAGTCACATCTTACAAGAATCGCCTCATTTCGTCGATGATCCATCTTTTGCCTTCTTTCGTTTCTTGATTGTTTTTGCAATTGGTGGCAAGAATTTGAAGACGGTCCTAAAATATATCACTATTCTTGCACCAAAAAATGGGTCTCCTCAACTCAATAAACCTCCCCGTCAACCTCACGAACCAAGCATGATAGTACTGTACCGTACGTATACCGCTACACCACGCAAACTCGGGCCAAAGAACATTCCGCCCACCAGGGGACAAGAAGGGGTGGCGCAAATTACCCCCCTTAGCCCGAATTGCCCCGCACTAGGCGTGTTGGTTTCGTACGTAGCCGACATATTGTACTGTACATCCAAGCTTCGTCTTACTTGCAAGTGGGACAGATGGGTGTGAACTGGCAGAAGACGGAGAGACAGACAGAGCAGACCCAGCCGATGGCCACCAGCCTCTGATGACAGAAGCACACGGGTCGATAGTCCACGTCGCTCAAACTCGCAGCTCTCAGTCGCTCCCGGTCGCCTGGACTCGGTAGGAACACCGTCTTAAAATTGACAGAGATGTGGGCACGCGTTGGAGTAATGCTATGTTATGTACGTACATACATGATAGGTAAAGCATACAGTACCAGGAAGTATTGTAGTAAAGCTTTCGGCTCGTCCACTTCCAGATAAATTCCTCCGGTAATGTCACAAGCCTAAGCAAAATAATAATGAGATGTACATAGACATTATGCGAGAAATCTGTAGATGAGAACAATGGAATATAGTGGCGGCGCTACTATTGTCACTGCACTGTGCATCCACGTATATGAAATGGCCGTATGGTTAGTTCAACACAGGATAGTGCGGGAAAATTCGGGCCAGGGGAAATTCAAGCGCCGCTGCTTCAAAACGCACAAGAATCCTTTTTATTCCACCTTCACTAATTTTCGCCCTTTGAACAACCAGAGATTGGATGGAGTAGGAGTGACCCGAATGCCCCCTGGCCCGTGTTTCCCCCACAGTACTATACTTGCTGAAAGATGGCAGATTTGCAACCGCCCAGCATACACGTATCAATCACAACTCCCTGCAAAATATTACAAAGCCACTATTACAAGTTTTACAATATTGCAAAAGGAAAGACAGCTATGTAGGTACTGTACGTACGTAACGTTATGGCCGTATTATCCCACACACGTACTGCTGTCTGTTCATACGCATGACGTATGTAGCCTACGGTACGTACATACCTGTTTCTGTGAAGCGAAGAATGTGCCCATCAAATTCAGATTTTGAGAAGTAAAGTCTTCTCCCAATTTCAGCACCTTTGTGAAGACAAACAAAACTTCGCCGCAGTACAGTACAGTGGCCATCAAAAAGTTGCTGTGTACTGCACCTATGTAGGTATGTATGTACGTATACTTTCTTGCCATACCAACACACGCGATTGCACATTGTCCGCATTGGCAGCTCGTTTCTTCAATCTATTCGTATCTGAAACAATATGACAGTTAAATCTCAACACATAAGAAACAGCACTCACCCATGCATTTGCGGTTTAGTAGTGTACTGTACATCCATAAAATGTAGTACATGATTACAAGTACATACACTACCTACAGCAAAGGATGTTGGTGAGAGGACCGGCGAATCTGGTTTCCAGCTGATCATCTGCTCCAGTTTTCGATGTGCTCGCCACTGCTTCATCTTCTTCATCACTGGTGGACAGGGCAACCAGCAACCTCCGTCTCAGTACATGCAACACACTCATGCTGGAGTCAGTAGCAGTTGAGAAGAGCGTTGAATTCTTGGCGTTTCTAGAAAAAAGTTTATGTACTTTCCATCATCATCATCATCATCACCATGCGAGCTAGAAATTCATCGCCGTGCTGATGTATTATCGATCGCCTGTCTGCTGATGCATTATCGACTACCTCACATCATGTGTGCATACATATTTAGTACCTGCTGCTACCATAAAATATAAAGTAGCAGGCAAACAGTACTGTATGCCTTTGTGTTCATTTCTTAACCCCCTTCGTAATCCCAGGCGTCCGCCTGTCCGTAGCCACCCGGCAAACCCCGTCCGTAGACGGGGTTTATTTTTCCACCCCGTCTACGGACGGGATTTGCCCCGTCTGTCTACCGACGGGGTTTGCCGGGTGGCTTCAGACAGGCGGACACCTGGGATTACGAAGGGGGTTAACATTACGCCAAACGTCGCGTATCTACAGCATGTAACCTATGAACGTACGTAGTTTGTATTGTAGGTACTCAAGAAGAATGTATGTACGCCGCCATCTGTGTACATACGTACGTTGCAGTTACCTCACTCCAGCTCCAAGTACCAACAATTCGTTGCTGGGATTCTGTAGACAATGAGTATTGCAGAAAGCGCACAGATCCCTCAAGCGGCCCATCAGAGCTGATGGCTAAAAAATCAAACTAGTCACACACCGCAATTCGCCCACAAATAATGTACCGTATTTTTGGGTGTATAGCCCCATGGGGGTATACAAAAATTGAGAGGTCCAATGGGGGGTTATACACTAGGGGGGGATATACAATGGGTGGGGATATACATAGGACAAAATTTATGTTTATGAGAGGTGTGCAGAGGCATGTTTTTGAGGTCAAAAGTATGTGTTTTAGGGCATAATCGCGGTTAAAACAGGGTTATTCTAGTACAAGACATGCTCAGCTAAGCCTACAGGTATAGCAGCATGGTGTAGGAGGAGTAGCTATAGCTAGCATAGGACCAGCTACATGGGTAGGTCAGGTACCTTACAGTACATGGGGGGTTATACACCAGGGGGGGGGGGGATAAGGACAAAATTTATGTTTTGCTAATGGGGGGTTATACACTAGGGGGGGATATACAACAGGGGGGATATACACCCAAAAATACGGTACTGTACATCCGAACTGCATACAAAGGCGTCTTGCTATTCCGTCTTCCTTACTCTATCCGCCGCAGTGTACGATTTCAGAAAACGTCCCCACCATACCGGATTACAATCCACCACAACTGATAGAAGATTCACTGCTTCCATCTTGATGTCACACAAATCCAGTTCCTGAACTCAATACCTCACAGTCACAACACATTCACAGCAGTCTTAAATACACAAACAGTACCACGCGTTCACAAACACTGACCAAAAGAAGTAGCCGTCAGCCATGGGCAATAGAGGTAGAAGTACCACCTGTTGCCGCCCAAGGGTAAGTCAACTTGTCAAAGCAAGCAGATCTGACCGAAATACTTTACTGGTTTATCAATGCGCACGTTACATACAGTACGTACACTGACTTTGCCCATACGAATGCATGAATACATGATAGCAATAATACACGATTCACGCACTACAGATACACACCATATTTTGTTTGGAAAAAGGTTATCTAATCTAATCTTTCCAAACACAGCGACAGTCAATCCAGCAAAAGGAAGAACGGCGTACATCATACATAAGTACATACACATGTACGTAGATCCTAATACGTAGGCTTTTTGAAGGAATCCATGCACGCGTGTATTATTCGATTCAAACTATGTTCATTCAAAAGATCATCCTCCGGACTTTCTATTTCCGCTAGTTTGCCCCATTGAAATCGCCCCCATGGCTGTGGGGCGAAACCCCCATCTTTCTTTTTTGGTGCGTCGTATTTTTCGCATTCTTTGAGTGCAAGAGCCAAGTTGCAGCGGAAACTTGGCTAATTGTCGTCCGTTTTTACAAATATACTCAAAGAATGCTAAAAATACGTCGCACCAAGAAAGTAATTTGGGGGTTTCGCCCCACAGCCACGGGGGCGATTTCAATGGGGCAAAGTAGCACAAATAGAAAGTCCGGAGGATGATCTTTCCAATGAACATAGCTTGAATCGAATAATACACGCGTGCATGGATTCCTAAGTAGCAGAATGGGATGTATCGACCGACGGAAATGACAAGATCCGCAAAACGGCACCGAACATAGCACAACATATCCAAAAACTACGATAGGAAGACAGGCACATTATAGTACGTACGTAACTGTGAGCAAAGAATTAAGAGCAAAACTGGAAGTAAAACATCAACCTGGAATATTGTATTGTATCGCATTTCCCAGCTCCTTTGGATAACCGCAAAATCGTAACCGATTACGTACTACGATCTCATACATAACATAATAGCACTGTTTATAGGCAATTGCTGGAGAGAAGGGACGACGCCCGCTGCCCGTCTTGCGCTCTATTGTATGTACTAGGCCTACTTCCACGCACTAGAGCGATGAAAAGAAGCAGCGCGGTGTGGTTCTTTCACTCTAGCACCCGATTATAACAAAGCAACCGTACCGTTTCATAGTCAACCAGAGATCACATACCCGATCATGTGATGGTGCTGCAAGATCTGGCCTTGTCTGCCATAGCAACGAATGTCTGCAATACCTGCGTAAGTTTCTGCGAAGACGTACATCCTGGTTCCAATCGCACATTCTTGGACAGAACACCCCCAGAAGCACCCTCGAAGCTAAAATTCATCGCAATGACACATAGCAGCGGCAGCATTTTATCTATGATCGCATGCGCACCTAACACAAGGTCAATGGCGTAGTCAGTGCGTGCGTGCGTAGTCTGCCAAAGCCGTGTGTCTGCGAGTAGTGTCATATTTTGACACTAGTGGGCTACACACGTGGTGAGTAAACTCACGGTGAATTCGACGGTGAGTTTGAACTTCGAGTATTATTTTTTTGTGTAAGCATTCTCACTTGCTCCCAAGCGCAAAATTTTTCTCACGTGTTCACACGATGGTGAGTTTCAAACTCACGGTGAATTCACCGGTCTCCCTATGCTTCATCGCATACGTACGGGGAATTCCCCGTGAGTTTACTCGCTCCGTGTGTAGCGCACTACTGACAGTTGTTCTTTATTGGCATCTTATGCGGCCGTGTTCAGATTAGCGACGAACGTCGGACGCACGGCCGAAAAAGTTCATGACTGTACATGTGTATGCTATGCTTTGTTGCGGTGCAGTTTCTCGCTTTTCGGACGCACCTCGGACGTACCCTAGGTCGGGCCTACGTGGCTAATCTGAACGCAGCATTTATCCGTAATTCCTACGTTTCTGGCGTTGCCCAATTGTACATGTATCTCCGCAACTTACACGAACAAGAAGCGAGTGCAGCAATGCATCGGGTCTGAAAGAGTGAAGATGGAATGGTGACCGCTCGAACTTTTCAGGGAGTTCGACGTAATGACTGAAAAATAATATGAACAACGTTGCCAACAGGCACATTCTTGTACGTAGTAACAGGAGTAATATAAAAGGGGGAGTGACAAACGGCGGCTTCCATACAAACGGCTGATTTTCACACGCAAAGTTCGAAGCATTCCAGCGGTCATAGAGAAATAAAACTGGCACCATTGAATGCGCCGATTCTTCTTCTTTCCAATGGTGTCAGCTTCGTTGAGGTCCGAGGACTCCTTCCATTTTATTTTTAGCGGGAAGTAGAGGGTACTTTTGAACCTCAATTTTTTTCTCGGGGAATGCTCTGGATGGGTATCGCCAGATCTGGCGATGTTCTCCAGATCTGGCGATCTCGCTGCTTGCGCAAACCAGCCAGCGTGTATCGCCAGATCTGGCGATGATCGCCAGATCTGGCGATCCTCGCAGCGTGCTCGCCAGATCTGGCGATGATCGCCAGATCTGGCGATACATGCTACCTGGTGAGCGTGATCGCCAGATCTGGCGATCATCGCCAGATCTGGCGATCAGTATCGCCAGATCTGGCGAGCACGCTGCGAGGATCGCCAGATCTGGCGATCAACCCCAGATCTGGCGATACACGCTGGCTGGTTTGCGAAAGCAGCGTGATCGCCAGATCTGGCGATCTCGCCAGATCTGGCGATACCCATCCAGAGCATTCCCCGAGAAAAAATTGAGGTTCAAAAGTACCCTCTACTTCCCGCTAAAAATAAAATGGAAGGAGTCCTCGGACCTCAACGAAGCTGACACCATTGGAAAGAAGAAGAATCGGCGCATTCAGTGGTGCCAGTTTTATTTCTCTACGACCGCTGGAATGCTTCGAACTTTGCGTGTGAAAATCAGCCGTTTGTATGGAAGCGGCCGTTTGTCACTCCCCCTTTTATATTACTCCTGGTAGTAAGTACCTACCTGGTACTGTACATGTACGTACAGTACTGCAGTCACAGTGTAGGCCTACTATACATACGTATATGTATGTACGACGTACGTACTATAGCTGTCTAACCTTCGCAAATCGCCAAACAGCACAATCCACTCTTGGTGTCCACAAAGCGGTCACCCTGAAGCAAAAATGCGACTATTCCTACGCGAAAATCATCGTATCATAAAGTGAATCAATGGAGTAGAAGCTACGTAGCACCACCGTCGTTCACGCACCCTATATGTACAAAAAGATTCATCAAAGTATCATTCGACAAACTTGAGCTTTGGAACGAAGATTTCGGATAATGGCTTACCATGGTCCATCGAGTGGAAGTTCTCTCTGGGCCTTTACCCGTGCTGTGCGTGCAGCATATATGTACATATGTACATACATTGCTCAGTACTCCCGCAGAAAAGGAATACATGAAACGCGCAGAAATCTCCGTGAATAAATTCATACTAGTTTTCGCAGCAGCAGGAGCAAACGCCCAGAGACAACTCTCTTCTCACTGGATGGACTAACGCACCGCCAAGGCTCAAACAAGCACAGAAAATGAAGCAAAAGGCTAGGGCTCACGTCAGTGCAGGAATGATTGGGCTGTCCGCAGATATCCGAATCTCCCTTGCCCGACTTCGGCCCAAAGCCGCCAGCTCCCGCTCCACCTCCCGCAAACGAATAACCACCCTGTCTCGCGCTATAGTTGGCAGAGACGGAGCTATCCGAGCTCAAGTAAATTCCGCTTCCGTGCGCCGCTCCGTGCATCTAAAATAATTATCACAGTTGCCACTACAACAGTATGTATGTATGTACAAGATGGACTTCTGCCTTAGCGTGGGGACGGAGCAGTTTTTTTCTACACAGCTTGCTACTGCCTACCTGAAGATTAGTTCCAGAAGCGTTGATCAAGCCTCTTCGCAAGATACTGTGCCAGTTTTCCATCGGAGAACCGCTGCAGTACAAACAACACGGGGTCATGCATCGCAGTACGTACACATACAGTACATACTTCTTACTACTTGTTTCATCCTGTTCTTCAGCAGTGTTGAAGAGCGCTCCTCTGGAAATGCACCTTAGGTACCTTTTTTATGGTCCAGCAGCCATTTTCCAAACATATTGAAACTTCCGCATTACATTGCTGACCAGTTTGCAATTTAACTCCTCCTGTATGCTGAGATACGGCTGCTGGTAGGCCCAATTTTCCCCCCACTTGCCCGCCACTTTTTTCACAAATTCTTAACGTCATTCTACTCCATTTTCTTCGCAGATTTCGGTTTGGGGCATGCCCCTTCGATATTTTGATGAAAACACCATAAAAATTGACGAAAATAATCAAATTAGCCAAAATTACCGCGTTTTGGACTATATCACGCCATATTCATCAAAATATCGAAGGGGCATGCCCCAAACCGAAATCTGCGAAGAAAATGGAGTAGAATGATGTAAAGAATTTTTGAAAAAAGTGGCGGGCAAGTGGGGGGAAAATTGGGCCTACCAACAGCAATATCTCAGCATACAGGAGGGGTTAAATTGCAATCTGGTCAGCAATGTAATGCGGAAGTCCCAATATGTTTGGAAAATGGCTGCTGGACCATAAAAAAGGTACCTAAGGTGCATTTCCAGAGAAGCGCTCTTCAACACTGCTGAAGAACAGGATGAAACAAGTAGTATATAACGGATGCACTACGTATAGGTACATACTTATGCACTACGTATAGGTAGGTACATATTTATGCACGTTCACGCCTTAGCCTAGTGATGGCGTCTATTGCTTACCAATAGCAGAATTATATATTTTTGTGCTTACTGAAAGAGAAATCGAGATCCATATTGCTCCTTGGCTTCGCGGAATGCGGCTTCTTTGGTAGGAGTGTCAGAGAGCATGAGGAACTGGTGTCCTGTCTGCATAAAGTCCAACTGATGAGCAGCGTCCAGCTTCATCAAGAAAGCGCCGTTGGAAGAGATCGTCCTGAAAAGCCCACTTTTTCTCCCTCAAACTGTACAGTAAACAGTTGCTCCATAAATACACATGTGCATGCAATCCAAACACAGTGGGGTGGGAGCAAAGAAAATGCGGAAACTTCCGCACCAACTGCACATATCATACTTTTATGTGCTCGTGTTTTTATCTGCTCTGCAACATCAACTGTCCCAGTTCATCCACGCAACCCAAATAACCCCTCCCCTTCCTGTTCCCTACCACTTGAGCAGTCTCCATCCCAAGTCTCCAGCCTCTCCGTCCCTCACGGTGCTGCTCCAATCCGCAGCGCTGGCCATGCGTTGGGGACAGGGCAGGGATTTGATGGTGTACAGGAGTAGGGAGACGTCTCGCTGTTCCTGCGGGTGCAGAAGGAATCTCCCGGCCTGCATCCGATCCGTAATCTCCGGAAAAGGCACCAGAATCTTGTCCTGACGCGCGGAAGAGGCGGAAGAACGCAGAAAGGCGAGTAGCAGAACCACCACCTGTGCACGCACGTAATAACCACATAATAAACTGCATGATACGTATGTACACAAATATACAGTATACATACAGTGTATGCTCTATAGAGTCGATGGGAATTGAGGGTGAGCCGTAGATATAGTCAATAATGCATAGTAGGAAGTACACAAGGACTACAAACAATGGCTTTGGAGGCTGCCTCCGACCTGACCGTAAACCTTGCTACGTACTTGAATGATGCATCTTCGTAGTTTGTACTGTATGTAGCTACATAGCTATGTACAAAAAGTAAAAGGTAAGGCACATCCATTCGTGTCATTCATGTTCCGTACTCATGGCGCGTTCACCAGACGGACGTACGTCCGTACGTCCGACGTATCTACATACATGAACCATGTACTCCTAGATCGTCCGACGTATTTAGGAGTACACGATTTATGTATGTAGATACGTCGGACGTACGGACGTACGTCCGTCTGGTGAACGCGCCATCACCTCTACACGTGTAGGTACATACAGACATGCATATTTTGCGTTACACCCCATCCTCTTCTCTTTTTCCTCCGTCACACCTCGAGCTGAGTAGAGATAGCGCCCACATCCGCCATCAAGCCGAGCGTTTCATAGGCGAAAACGCAGAGGCGCTCGTGGCAGATGCTAGGCATCAGCATGGGGAAGAAGTGCTTCTTGTCGCAGATGAGACAGTGCTCACTCAGCGTACGCAGTCGGCGCATGACCAGATGGTAGAGATCGTAGAAAAAGTAGCCAGAAGTATCCGCAGGGGGCTCCTTGGAACTGAGCCAGTGATCGCTCAGAAAACGAGAGATTATGCTGGAAAAACACGCAGAAATGAAGCATGTATGGCGCAGGGTTAAAGTTGTACTCCAAGGATAAAGGAAGTTATGCTTCAGCATGCATCTAATCAAAGACGGTGGAAAGTGGAGTCACGGCTGACGCCGCGTTCATCATACGTAAGTCAGTAGACCATGCACTCCTAGATTCGTCAATGGTGAACGAGGCATGAAAAGCCCTACTAATTCATGAACCCATATACTGTAGTAGCTTACAATTCAAGCTGCTTCTCCACGGCCGTCGGCTTGGGCTCCTTCTTGTTGACTTCATCGCTTTCTTCTTCCTCTTTCGGCTCCTTCACAGGCGTTTTCTTCTTCTCTTTCTTCTTATGCTTTCCATCCCTCTTGCCTGTCTCTTCTCTCTCCTCCTTCACCGGTGTGCTTTTCTGCTGCTCTTTCATCAACTCAGCTTCATGTTTGCGTTTTCGCTGCTCTTCGATATCTTCGCGAGTGACTTGCACACGGGGTACTGCTGAAAGGGAGCAACCACTCAGGTAAATGTACTACTCCACGTACGTACATGGTATTATAATGAGGGGTAACTTTGGACATCCCATCATATGTACCCAATACCAACCCATAATACCGTATTACTCGATGAGAATGAGCAAAACTAATGAAAGTGATAATAATTTTCCTTCCACTTTTTTCTGTGCAAAATAGTTTTCTGGATTCATCAAGGGTGGCCCAAATGATTTACCCCGCTAGAATAGCCAAATGTACATTCGGTACATAAGAGGGCTAATAAGTATGCTCACAGCAAACATACAGGTGCTTTTCCTGAACGTTGTCTCCTCCACAGGCACATTCTTCAGCTTCACCAACAGTTTGGCGTCCGAAATACTCCAAGCTTCCCGCACCACTAGCTGCAACAACCAACCACCAATATCTTTACACTTATACATTTACAACACAACCACAGATACGCCACTACAACAAAACATAGAAGTGCCAATACGTACGTATTGAACATTCGTGCAGTTACAGTGTAAGTGTACATACACACACCAGGCGGGTAAGCATGTCTGTGTGTACGTCAAAACAAAAGGCTTTGCACCGCATACTGGCAGGTCCCCATGCTCGGCGGAGACTTTCAGAGTGATATCAGTATGATCTAGGCCTGGCAGCTCATTCCACTCCACATTCTCCTCGCCAACCATATGGCCCAAGGTTTCCAGCTCCTTCTTCATCATCGCACACATCTCTATGTCGTCCAACTGAGCCTCAAACTGAAACGGCAGCATAGACACAGGACAGGATAGGCAGTATTCCGTGCCAAAGGAAAAAACACAGACCCACGTCGACGGTGTCTAAAGTGGCAGATCGGACGTCGGACGACTTACCGTCGAATCCATATCGTCTTCTTCATCTTCTTCTTCCATGCTATCGTCAGAGTTCAGTTCTATGATGGGAAAGTCCTGCTTGGCGTTGTCCATGGTCGCAGTGGCAGCGGAAACTTGAATTCCGTGCGCTGCAATATAATCAAGGCTCGTTCACACCGGAGGCATGCGCTGAGCTCGCCGTGGGCGCACGCTCGACATGTCCATGGCTTGACGTAATGCAAAGGCAAAGGACATTACGTACATGCCATGGTCAAGCTGGGCGTAGACTCGGCGTGTGTGGGCGATTGTTAGGGTGCGCCAACCGTATTTCACACTTAGCCTTCAAGTGGTACCAAGTAAGGTGTTTGAAGTTACTGGGCGCTGGGCGCTAGGCGCTGGGCGCTGGGAGGTGAATAGTATCTATTTTGCGCAAGCACATCGATTGACATTGGCTTAGGATGAGGCTAAGGCTTAGGCTAAGGCTTAGGTATTGGATGCAGAGGGGTAGGCCTCAGCCTAAGCCTGAGCCTAAGCCGACAGTCCATCCATGTGCCCGTCCAACAACATAGATATTATATTACCGTTAACCGCCCAACGCCCAACGCTCAGCGCCCAGTGGTTAACCCCTCAGCGCCAAACGCCCAGCGCCCAGTATCTTCAAACACCTTACCAAGTATCAAGCTTGTATAGGCGAAAAAGCACCTCGCTCTCTCTTTTGGCAAAATAGCCCCACACTACATATTACTAAATGCACAGTCATACATTGCAGACTCATCGCCACAGCCTGTTTCACAGTAGCGGCCAGTCTGAGTTGGGACGAGTCACAGGTCTGACACGTGATGAATGCCGCATCGGGCCCTGGATATTCCTCCGAATGGCCGACGCATAGACGATGCCACTTTCCGTCCCCAGATTCCACTCCAAGCTCCAGAGATTCAGCGTCTATCATTGGAACTGAAAAGGAAGACATTGTGTAAAAGTTCGTGTAATAACCTACCCACATACTGTATATACGTACTATACACGCATACTGTCTATAGTCCGTTTAGCGAGAGTTGCCTGGGCCTCTACTGCGATAAAAAGATAGTCACGGATTGTTTTATTTCCAGTTCTGCTTACCTATTCTGCAAGAAGATGCGTAAAGTGCGCAATCGAGAAGGAAAATTTTCAACACGGACTAAAGGCCCAGAGACATCTCGCCATAGTCTGACCAGAAATCGTAGGCTATGGGACTCAAGTCGTCCTGCGTAGTTTGCATGTACTTCTGCTAAATAGGAGTACACGAAGAATGGACAGAAATCCGCATTTGTGAATTTATTTAAGCAACGCGCCTTGAATGTCATTAGGGAACTCTTGCTGGCCAAACTATAGACGGACATTTCCAAAACAAAATGGTATTGCATATGCATACGGCTAATCATTGGGCTTACAAGACGACTGCACGGGCCATCTTTCCATCTCTGTCTTCAGCTGTTCGCAATCCTGTTGGAACTGACTGCTGGCCTTTTCTGCTTTGGACAATGGCGACGTTGCCGTCACCTCTGCCATGGTTCCGTCTCTTCCTCCCAGCACCAAACTCAAAGTCACCAACTTCTCCCTTCTTCAGCACACAACTGCTCTGCTCGACCTGGCCGAGAAAATTTCTGGAAAAGCGCGCACATTCAGCAGTCAGTAGCATACGAAAATAAACTAATTTACATACGTTATGCACAATGCACGCACGCACGTGCCAAGATGTGTTCGCTGAACGCATCACATAATTATGCAGTGTAAGTAAACAGGTTGTAGATTATTGAAAAGGTAAGTACTGGGCAATCCCGAAACCTCTCGTTGAAAATCAATCAAGACACGCCACAGTTGAGAGTAATGTTTTATTCACAGTATTTATACATTCACAATGGAAAAAGAAAAATCACCAAGGATACAGAAAACTTGATTACATTGCTTGTGGTCAGTCAGTACTATCAGTCAACCGTCAACCCAATCAAATTTCTTTTTTTATTTTCTATTATTATTTCACACATTTATTCGCCGATAAGAATAGAAAAGAACATCAAACAAAATATACATACAATTATTAAGAAAACATGCTGGCAGGATGCCAGAAAGAATAAAAAAGAACCGAAACTCCCTCCAGTCTTTCATCATCTGCCATTCCTGAGTAGAAACCATCAATCAACCAACAACAAACATCCTTGGCGCGTGAAACATCAAGTTTCTCAGGCGACCTCATCCCTAACCGGCGTTCCGCTACTTCTCGACGCCGTCTCATCAGCCTCCTCTGTCACCACTGCTTCTTTCTGTGGCAGACCCAACAGAGGAATCGAACTCGCGGCGGCCGGCTCCTGCTGCGCCTCCTGCAGCTGAGCTACAACTGCCGTTTCCTCCATCTCTCTAGGCTCCGCTTTTATCAGAGGAGGAGAGGGAGCGCGTTGCGATGTTGTATCTTTCTCGATATTTGTGGACTCGAATAGTAGTCTATCCGTAGCCGAACTATCATAATTTCTATCATCTTCTAGCCTATCATAACCTCCGACCCGTCTCGGTGAACTAATATTATCCTCATCATCACAGCTCTTGTTGTTTTCTGTTGGTGATGGTTCTTCTTCTGTTATCTCCGTTTTGACTTCCTTCTCTTCTTCGAGCACCGATTCCTGCGATTCCAGACCTGGCGGGATGTTGGAGTACCTTGTTTCGCTGATCTAGAGAGAAAAATCAAGAACACATAAACTCCAATACAATAAATCAAGAATATCGCCAAAAGTAAGAACTGTCACCACGTGTACTACTTACCGACAAAAACGCCGGCTCCTCGGGTGCAAAGCTCGCATCTTGAAAGCACAGAGGATGATACATCTGCAAAAATACATCTTCAGTTATATGACATCTTCAACCAACTACCAACAATACATAACAGAACAATTGAGTGTGCGTTACCCACCTTTTCATTTTCCACGGTAGCGTTGCGATACTTCCACACGTCCTCATCGTCGTCGAAAAAGCTCTCGAAAGCCTCGCCGCATACTGCGCACGCCTGCAAAAACAAACACGCGCTTCACTCGTGTTCATCAAGAATTCATAAGTACTGTATATAGACAGGACATGAAAGTAGTTGAAGCAAAGACTATTGTGACAAATAACTGAAATAAAAGGGTCATCGCATCTTTAGGTATGGATGTAATTCGCTACTGCATGCACATGCTGCGCAGTTGTACACAGATAAAAAATTCACGATTGTCGTGTCAAAACTGCGCAGAATGCGCAATCCCCAAGCTCATTCACATCAGAAATAAGCGCTAGGCGCACGCTTGGCGTGTTCATGACTCGGTGTGTGCAAAAGCACGGACAGCCACGGATACGCCGAGCGCCTTCCCTTCGTCGCATGTGAACGAGCCTTTTAGACAGTAAGAAAGTGGAATAAAATGAGCAGTAGTAGGTAGATTACGGTCTGTTCGGCTAGGGCAGGCGCCACCGGCTCCTTTGCGCCGTTCTTCTCCGCCTCCGTCGCCTCCGACTGCATCATGCCCTCGAACACGGCACTCTTCGCTAGAAACAGCACCATACACAGTTCTAGCCATAATAAACTGTCTCTCTCCGCTGCAGAGGCCATTCAAACCGAAGGTACATAACATGAGAGACACATACAGTACGTATCTATCCAATCATAGGTAGCTCGTGATACCAATAAAAGAACCTTCGCTCTCCCATTTCTTCATACCTTTTGTGGCCGGATCCTCTCCCTGCTCTGTGTAATTGATCCAATCCTATTATAACAAACCACAGGCATCAAACAGTCCGTATTTTCACGACTTACTGTGACAAGCGCAGAATACCGGCAAAACAACTGTCTCTCTTTCTCACCTCGGCAACGTAGTACCAAGGTCGCGCCTGTCCCCTGCTGGTGTCCTTGGCCTTGGCGTTTTCCCGAAAGTGCCAGTCCAGATGGCGCTGGTATCGATCGTTTCGGTCGCCGCCGAGATCGTCGAAACGCAAACCGCAATTCGGACACGCCTGCTTCGTCGGGTACAATGAGTCCACCACCGACTTGTAGCGTCTAAACACATGCCCATGTGTACATATATAGCCATAGGTGTTTTATGTAAATGGAAGGAAACAAAACTGTGCATAGGTCTACATAGAGCACATACCTACCAACAATGTAGGTACATACATGGCACGCCAGCTCATAATCTGTCTGCGAACATACTCAGTCAAGTTCAAGATCATAATCGCTGGCGCTATAGCTCAATGGCGCAGATCAAAGCCACTCCCTAAATCCTCAGGGTTCGAATCCAATTGAATCCATTCAACCTCCCCGCCACCCCCCCCCCCCCCCCCCCCCTTACAAAGTCCCTCCCACAACCCACAATTCCTTCACTCCTTCTCCTCCCTGTCTTCACTTGCACATAGTACGTACATTCATATGCATAACTTACACTCTGAGCAGTCGCATGCTGAAATCCTTGAGCGCGGGTGGCGGACGGGGTTGTCGCTCCACCTGCTCTCCCTCCAGGAAGTGGTGTCCGGATGGAATGGGGGGCGTGGGGGGCTTGGGGGGCGGCGACGGCTGCTGCTTGCTCAACCGGGGGTCGCGGCCCGGGTAGACGTGGGGCAGGGTGGTGGGGGCTGGTGGCTGCGGCTGACCAATCATCCCGGACTTCATCAGGTTCGACAGCACCGCCTTCAGGTCCACCGTCACTGGGGGAGCGGCTGGCGGCTCTAAAAATGAAGAGAAAATGACTGACTGGTGCGCTTCAGACGTGAACTCCCTGACTACGCTTCAACGTGTAAAATCTCCGAGTTCGCACCGAACTCACTCCGTATTACCAAACGTGCGTGTGAACAACCGAGTTTGTGATTCGAAGACGTGTGAGTAATTGACGATCGTTTCGGTTCAAAACAAAGTTATTCCAAACTCGGAGCGAACTCGCTCGGAGCACTTCTGAAGCGCACCACTGTCAGATGAAGTTCGCTGGTAGGTAGGTAGAAAGACGCTAATGTTGTATCATTACCAGTGTATAATAGTGCAATGCGAGCGTACTATGCAATGCAATGCATTCTGCAATGCAATGCGTAAGTACATATCGTTCCCTTTCTCATCCATGGGTAAAGTCCCGTAGCGAGACAGATTACCGTAAGAATCATACACTTCGTACTGGTCTCGGAAGCCATGTATTGCTAAGCGGAAGCCATGTATTGCTATGTTAGTGCTGTACTGTGCAAGTGAACCTACCCGGGAGTCTCTGCGGGGGTACGCTGCCCAGATCGTGCGTGGGTCTGCGGGGCTGGGTCACGGCGAGCGTCCTCTGCATGTAGGGCAGGAGTTCGTAGCAGGGTTCCGGCTCTACCTTGACCTCCGGCGGGCCTCCGCCCAGGCGGATCTCGTGTCGGTTGCCGCTGATGGTGGCCCAGATGGCCGGGCCTCCGAAGCTGCCGCGAAAGGGGTAGGAGCCCATGTAGAGCTCTCGCCCGGGCGCCCCAAAGCGGATCACGTGCGGCTGCCCGTCGATCAGCACCGTCTTCTTGTCCCCGAACGCCAAAGAGTGAGCCACGCCGTCTGCGAACAAAGCGGAATACACAACACACATCAATAACGAAGTACAAAGCACTGCGGGGTAAAGCAAAGCGACGTAGCTAAACGTATGTAGTAGGGCTAGCTAACTATCAGCCAATGTACGAGTAGCCTTGCGTGTACATAACGCAGTAGTATGCAATGCATTCGTGTATACTGTGCACGCACCGTACAATACTCGTACGTACATACGTTAGAGACCCCGTCCCAATGTAAGCAAGCAAGAGCAGTAGCGAGTTTACCGATGACCACATCCCTGGAGGGTCCATCGAAGAACACCTTATGCGGGTATCCATCCTTGTCGATCACCGGGATATCGTTGATATACTTCACTTCGTACGCCTTTCCATCTACGAAGATTCGATTATTCGCAGGAATAATAGGCTCCGTCGGCGGCTGCTCTCCTCCATGCGGCGGCATGCTATTCTCCATATTTCCACCACCTACCATCGGCGGCCCCATAGGCAGTTGTACGTTCTGGGGCAGGCTCACAATAGGCGGCGGCGGCGGTAGCTGCACCCTTGGAGGGGCGTTAGGCCCTGGCCCAGGCATAAATCCAGGCCGCACCATCATAGGGCCCCTCGGGCCAGGGCCAGGCCCAGGACCCATGAGGGGCGGACGCGGTGGTAGCATAGGAGGAGGCTGCTCAAAAGCGTGGCCTCCGGGCAAACTGGTGCTCGGGGGTACGTGACCAATGGAGATCGTGGGTTCTGGCCTGCCATGATGCGGCCTCGCTCCCCCGCCGCCCATATGCGGCAGTCTGGGCCGTGTCAGAATGGGCGGGGGTCCGGACGGGTTCGTCTGGAACACGCGCAGGTCCTCGTCCTTCTTCTTCCTATTGCTCTGCTCCTGCTCTGAGCCAATGAGCGGGGAGGAGGATGACGTCACCGGCTCCTGGGCCGGACTTTGCCGGGTCGGCGTTCCTTCCTGACTGCGCGGGATGCGTTTCTTGGGCGGCAAACTCTTCTCCCCCGTCGTCGCGTCCGTCGCAGAGTTTTTCCTCTCCTTCCCCTCCTCCTCTCTTCTTTCTCCTGCCTTTCTGTCCCTTTTGGGCGACGGGGAATGGTCGGTTGAGGCTGCTCGATTTTTCGACGACGATGATGTTCCACTGCGCCTTTTACCAGCAGAGGACTTGGGGTGTCGCTCGCGTTCCAAGCTGCCGCCCCGTTCGTCGCTGTTGCGTCGTCGCTCCTTCTCTTTGCTGCCGCGTCTGTGATGGTGTTTGCTGCTGCTTTTTTCCGCCGCCGCTAGGGGGTCGCCGTCCGCACGATGATTGGTCGAGGGCTCGGGTCGCGTGACCACAGACTGCGGTTGCAGTTGGTATCGCAACTGAAACGAAAGCATAACCAAAACGTAAAGGAGTATGGGTGACGTCGTAACCCCGTAGGATCCTAAAAGGCATGCTTGGAACATTCAATATGGTATACACAGCATGACATGTTCTACTCTCTGTCATGTAGTGCGTACATACATACATACCACGTACGTACCTATACTATACTGCAGCACAGTCAGTCTGTGTTTTCGTTCATACTTACAATGCCACCTACTGCAACGTTCCTGCAGTACACACAGTGTACGCCTATTCGACTATCGACTCACAGTCTGTAAATAAAATACTGAGCGTTCGCATGACACGTTCCCTTTCTCCCACCCAGTTTGTTGTTTCTTACCAAACCGCCTGACACATATTCTTGCGCGCAAGAGTTTGCAACGACGTCACAGACTATACGCACGACTTACTCGTACCTACCTACATACTGTACAGCGCGTGTTAAAAATGTGATAACCACAACATACACTCTTTTCGTGCACACAGCGTCACTGATGTGTGAATGCGGCGTGTTTTCGTTCATACAGTACAGTACCTAATCTACGTCACGCATGAAAGGCCTGGGCGCTGTAACGCGTGTGTTGTGTTGTGTTGTGTACCTTTTCGGCTTGTCGATCCGCGATGCGTTCCCTGGTGCGCTCCAGCTCCCGTTTTCGCTGCTGCAGACGCTGGAGCTCCTCCCTCTTTCGCTCCGCCTCCGCCTCCAACGCTGCTCGAGTCTCCGACAAAGATGGACTCGCGTTCTGAAATGTGTACAGACGACATGTACATATTGCAAAACACAACACAATAATCATACGTACGCTGTTATCTGAAGACCATTCACATCAGCAAAATGCGCTGCTCAGCGCGGACATGGCTGCCCATGCCTTTGCATGTGACAAGCCAGGGAGCCGAGCGTAAGGCCAGTGAATGCCTCCGATGTGAAGCAGCCTTTGGATATGTATAATTATCGTTTCACAATACCTAGCGGAGCAATCTATCTACTACCGCCTGCGGCCATTATCGATTTGCAAACATTGTACCTGCCATAGCTATCTATGTACTGTGCTGTACACCTCGTGCATCTTCATACCATGTTCTGATTGCTGTCCAGGAATCGTGGATTCACATGGATCTGATGTGCTGTGCCAGAAGTAGCAGCATCCGTAGTGGCTGCCGTCGCTGGGGGTTGCTGAGGAGCGCTGGCCAATGGCCAATTCTTGTCCACCTCCTTCGCCTTGATATCGATGTGGTAGAGCCGCGAGGCGGGAAAATAGGCCTCGCCTGTGCGGGAGCACGTCTGACCCCAGGTCAGCCGCAACTTGTGCAGCGCCATCCGCGTTTTCTCATCGGGAGCCTACACACATTCCATCACATCCACACCACAAGCACATTGGGGCACTGCACACGTGTAACTCCGAACTCGGAGCGCTCACTACAGTATGCTTCTACATGTAAAATTTCCGAGTTCGCACCGAACTCGCTCCGTTTTTGCAAACGTGCGTGTGAACTGAACAGCCGATTTTGTAATTCGGAGACATGCGAGCAATTGACGTTCGTTTCGGTTCAAAAGGAAGTCACTCCAAATTCGGTCCAAATTCTATCAGTTCGTGTGTAGCGCCCCATTGAAGGGACAGAGAGGGACTCATGAGATATCTGCACTACTAGCCCTTCATGAAATACACCAGGGGTAGCTTTTCAACTAGATCCCTGGAGTATTTCATGAAGCACCCCCATCTAACTCTTACTGTTTTGAAGACGGTCATGAAGGTGTTGACAATGTTGCGCTGGAAATACTTGCGGTATCCGGTCTCGGGTGGACAGTTCTTCACTATGGAATCGATGAGGTAAAGCGCTGGAAGCTTCTGCGCTGGAGGTACCTGGAGATAACACGCTACTGGCTACTGGGGTTCCTTCATAACATCCTGCCTGCCCATCTATCTCTCAACACCAGACCCCAAAGACCCCGGCTGACCAAATCGCAGAATGTAATTTATGAACAGTCCCCAAGCAAAAGTTACACCCCTCCCCCTCCCCCTGCTTTGTGAAGCTGCGCTGCGTTTCTCTTCTATATTGAACCCTGATGCAAGCTCATGCTGCGCGTAATACATGTCCAAATATCCGTGCCTGTGCGCTACAGGGTGCTCGCGCATACTCGAAATACTCGAAATACTCGGATGATACTCGAATTTGATGTACATACTCGAAATACTCGGATGATACTCGAATTTGATCTTGCGCGAAAGTGCATGGACCGCGCTGAATTTTGAGTACCGAGAGAGAGAATGCGTAAAAATTTTCTGAGTACGTTTCCATTATTTTCAAACAGACATTGCAAAAATTTCTCGCCTTCGGCGAGTGTTAGGGCTGCTTTTACTGATATTTTATGGTATCTGCGCAGCCAACTTCAATTTTTCGGTATATTTTTTGCTTGATTTATTTTTGCTTCTGTCAGGTTTCATGGTTCAAAATTTTTCCACCATTGAGAAGGTTCTTCATTGACAATTTTTGTATAAGTACTTGTACTTAGTAGTGATTTTCTTGGCTGCCTACTGACAAAGCGATAGCTGTCTCCTGAACAACGCATGTCATGCATGCGGCTGATCTGATGAGAGAAGCGGAAGCACAGTGGCTGAAGAGATGGAGCGTGAAAAAAGAGGATGCGTGGGTGTGAGCTGGGTGCAAGTGGCAACTGGCTTGTCATGGCTGCTTGCATCCTGGCACTATTGTACTGTATGTATGTATCTGTGTACTGTATCCATCAAACTCTCAAAAAAGTCATACATCCTGGGTCGGTGTGGACAGTTTGAAAAATCCGGGCGCTGTCTATGCGCTGCGTGCAAAGTGCGGCGCGCGCGCATAGACAGTTGCGAAGCGCCCGCCAAAATTATAGTCCGCTTCTTTCGCAACTGTCTACGCGAGCGCGCCGCACTTTGCACACAGTGGATGGACAGCGCCCAGATTTTTTCAAACTTTCCACACCAACCCAGGGTGTACGACTTTTGTGGGAGCTTCGTGGTATGTATGTACGTACTAGGTGTTACTGTGTATCTGTGTACTGTACTATGTACGTACTGACTCCTGACATTGCTTGAGAGATGAAAGCTCTGCACCTTTATGTGTGATGTGAACGTGCGGAATTGAGTGCGAAAGTGTGTGAGTGAACAAAATATAGGCTCAAACTGGTACTCGAAAATCATGCTTGTGGGTACTCGAAATACTCGAATGATACTCGAATTGCGTTTCATACTCTGCGCGAGCACCCTGCGCTAATTCTCCTACAGTCCTGATGCAGAGCAGATCCAGTTTGCTACGATTGTTTCGCTACCTGGAATTGCTGGTATTTCATATTATATCCATTCCATACCAAACCGGTGGTAGGTACGTATGCCTATACAGTGGATGAAATGTGCTAATGGACAGCGTACACAGGAGGAATCGAAGCTAGCAATTGTATGTGGGCGAAAATGGAATGACAATCATACCACTTTCCTTCGCTCAACGCAACGAGCTCACCTAGCCAAAAGCATTCGAGACAAGCACAGCCTAACGCTAGTATTTCCCCTATACACGTAACTAACCGGTTCTATTCACTTCAACTCGGTTAGTTTCAAACCCCCTACAATAATCATACGCTTGGTAAAATAGCCCCCAAAAGCGCAGTAAAATTGGACCGAAGAATGTTCCTTGATAGCTTTTGTGCATGTGCATTACTATTCCAAGTTATTCAAGGAACAAGGTCAGTGTGCGGAGCAGCAAAAAGGCACCACACACAGTCAAAATTGACACAGGAGCATACATCACACGAGCAAGCACCACATGTTGTAGAGAAATAGTAGGCAGTAAAAGAAAGACAAGAATAATCATTACACCGTTCAGTTACCCGTAGTAACAATAAAAGTGTAGTATTCTCTGTCTAAAGAGAGGAAGTTTCTAGCTCAAGCAGAGTAGTCTTAGTTGATGTCCTCTACCTACTTCTCCTAGAGAACGAAACAACATTCTCACTTCATAGCTAAACAGCGCAAGCAATTTATACAACAACAAAACATCTGCTGCTCAACCTAGCAAATTTCTCTCCTTAGACAGAGGATAACAGCAAAACATCATTTATACAACAGTTCTACCTACCACCGAATAGCTGACTGTACTTGTAACCTTCCTGGGAGCTTTCTTCGCTTGAGCGAACGATAATAACCTTTTGTATATGCGCCTCGATAGCTCGTACAATCTTCTCAGCGTGCGCTCGACTCTCATCCGCTAGCATTGTCAGCATGTTGATATGAGGCTTGGAGTTCATGGTCAGCTCCTCCAATGTGCTCACGTAGTCCTGAATGACAACCGCAGCTTCATCCATGGCTTCAAGTGGCTTGTTCTTCCTTTTCTTTCCTTCCGGTATGATCTGTTTTCAGCTTTTGCTTTGTTTCGTACTGGATTTGACCTGGACGTTTCGGTCGGACGTTCACAGGCGTTGTTTTCTCAGTGACAATTTGACGGTTTTCTTTTCGAGAAGAAATAGAACCTGAAAAAAGACATTGAACTAGAGACAAAGGAAGTGTACATAAACGTCGAAATGCACAAAACAAGATGCAAAATACTGTACATACATATAGTCGGAGAAACGATCAAGAGTTCGCTTGACAATTTTGCCGCTCCCGTGGCAATGTAACATTTCTAAACATTCTAAACAAGAATAGCAACCGGCTTTTCGACCCTTTTTCAAAAACGATTGCTATTCTTGTTTAGAATGTCTTAGAATGTCAGATTGCCACGGGAGCGGCAAAATTGTCAAGCGAACTCTTGATCGTTTCTCCGACTATACCTGACAAATTGAGGTTTTCACGTTACTGCCGGCACAGTTTTGATTCCAAAGCGTTCGTCCAACAGTAGTTTCTCACCAACGCATTTCCCGTCAAAGTAATGCCTTGCCTTGTTTTCTCCGTCTATTATTGTTACAATAAACCAATAAATAAAATAAATATCGCACAGCCGTTTGTTTCTTAACTTTTTTGTTTTCGTTGCGTGGCGTGACGTCACACCGGACATTAAAAACAAGATGGCCGCGCCCTGTTTTGATGCTCAGGTGTATGATTTTTGTGTCGTCTCAACTGTTCTGTCGTAATTTTTTTTATGCGCACATGCCCACGATTCATTTAGTGTCCCATTTTTTCAATCGGCCTCTTTTCGAAGTAGTCGCTTTTCCGAGAAGTTCTTCTCCACCGCTCACCTTTTGCTGTCACAATTAATTATCCCTTTGCACAACTGTCACTGCAATTACAGCACAAAAACATGAAGAATCCATTCCAATGTCGCAAATAAAAGGCATTTTATTGAGAGCATTTTCACGCAATTACTCAAGAACGCAGTCCACATGTGACAGATCGACCTGTAAGTTTCACTTGACAATGGAGAAAAGGTGGACACAATCGCATCTTCTTTCCAGTCCGGCATCGGGGATTATTAGGAGTTTTCCAGAGATGGTTTTTTATTCCTCTTTTATGTGTCAATTGTGTCTGGAAAAATGGTGCCATTTTCCCGCATGGGCCATGGGCGCGGACGGCGTAGAAAAAACAGGGGCAAATACTCGAATAATTCACTTTTGTTGGGGGTCTTCTTCTCTGAAACACAATGGCAGATGGGTCAGGGCAGGCATAAGAAAAGGTATGGCGCATCCAAACGGCCAGAAATGTCTTTTGGTCGGGTTGGTGTCCTTGTCCTTATTCCTCGGCATTTAGGACTTTGGTGAAGAGCACTTTTGTGTTTGTCTGTCTCATGATGTCGATCTACTGAGCTGACTGCATATTTCTCTGGGGCTACTTTACTTTTCTTATCTGTCCTCTTTGAAAGAACAAAGAGCATCAAGGAATGAATAAGCATCGTACCCACAGATGTGAATGGGCGAGGAAAGTTTTGTCCGCGCTGAACCCGTCCAGAAAAGGGTCATTTAGTCCGAACGATAACCCCTCCACTTCTGGCCCATGGATAACCACTTGCTGTACCGCCAAACAGGAGTCAAATAATTGCCGTTGGCTGCGAGCTATTGGTAAGTTCCTCGTCATAAAACTCTTGCTGAATAAGTTGGTTTGCATTCGGATGTACTGTAAATGAGCCCATTTTCCTGGGCAGCTACACTGTCGAAAATTGCATTACTCATTCGTCCTCATTTGTCGAGATGTGAAAAGGAGAAGTGACAACAACCGCACCATCGCGAAAGGTGGCGGAGGTGCGAAAATTTGTCGTCGTGTCAAGTGGTGTCATCTTTTGCATGCAATCGACACCTCCGCTCCTATCCATCCTTTACTAATAGACTGATCGATACCGAATTATACGTAATTTTGACTCGTCAAACTCGTTTCCTATTGCCTCGTGCAAAATTTTGGGCCGGATAGGAAGAACCTAGTCCTCTTCACTTTTTGAATGGAAGCAATAGGATTCGTTTCGTATGTGTTTCGTCCAGCAGGCGTTGATATTATTTGGATATCTGATCGCCATAAGCTTTGAATATTGATATTCTAGCCAGGTGGAGTAGATTAAAGCCCCTTTTTGGCGTCATTAATTGTCGTTGCGAGTCACTTGTGTCTGTCTACCTCTCGTTAGCCATCGTGAAGGCCATATGCTGTTTGTCTCATTGAGTTCAAATAGCGCGCCAGGCACGGTTGCTTTGCTGGCTTACGCAATTTGGCAGTGAATAATTTTTGATGTCAACATAATGTAGCTGCGTCATTCTAAGCCGCGTTTGTCATTGGTATATGAATATATAGTAGAACTAGAATTGCTGGGACCCATGCATTATTTATCTCCGGTTCTAGCGACCGTAGAGCAAAGCGGTTAAAAATCTCTCGATAACTTTAGCTCGCCTCGAAAATAAAAACAACCGCATGCGTCTACGTGCCCTCTGTGTCGAGAAATCGCCAAATTTCTTAAAGGGGAACTTTGGGCGGAAAATTCGAGGTAAGCCTGCACGGATCATTCGATAGAGCATAAAAAATGCTGCAAAACGCACCAAGTCCCATCCCTCTACGTTGCGTCGTTCTTGAGTTACAGGCAAATACTGATCTGTGAACGGGAAACTCAGCTTGAGAGCACGTAGCTCGCTAACCATTGCACCGATTGGAATAATTTTTCCACCACCGTGTGCTCCGTTTGGCGTTCTACCTTTTTGTTGTATAAAGCTAAGCTGTATCTTCACTGCCTGTGGCGTGGGAAGCCAAAAAACAGGTGTCCTTGCGCAGTTTAGCACATATTTCATACATGGACAAAATATGTGCTAAACTGCGCAAGGACACCTGTTTTTTCGCTTCCCACGCCACAGGCAGTGAAGATACAGCTTAGCTTTATAAAACAAAAAGGTAGAACGCCAAACGGAGCACACGGTGGTAGCAAAATTATTCCGATCGGTGCAATGGTTAGCGAGCTACGTGCTCTCAAGCTGAGTTTCCCGTTCACAGATCAGTATTTGCCTGTAACTCAAGAACGACGCAACGTAGAGGGATGGGACTTGGTGCGTTTTGCAGCATTTTTTATGCTCTATCGAATGATCCGTGCAGGCTTACCCCGAATTTTCCGCGCAAAGTTCCCCTTTAAGTACTACAAATGTACACTTTTTTTCGATTATTCAACATAACTGAACAAGCCGCAAATACTTTTTCATTAAAAGTAGCCTATCCTATGTAAAATTTTACATAGAATAGGCTACTTTTAATGAAAAAGTTTTTGCGGCTTGTTCAGTTATGCTGAATAATCGAAAAAAGCATACCTTTTTAGTACATTTGTAGTACTTAAGGAATTTGGCGATTTCTCGACACAGAGGGCACGTAGACGCATGCGGTTTTTTTTATTTTTCAGGCGAGCTAAAGTTATCGAGAGATTTTTAACCGCTTTGCTCTACGGTCGCTAGAACTGGAGATAAATACCGTATTTTTGGGTGTATATCCCCCCTATTGTATATACCCCCCTAGTGTATAACCCCCCATTGGCAAAACATAAATTTTGTCCTTTGTATATCCCCCCTGGTGTATAACCCCCCATGTACTGTAAGGTACCTAGCCTACCTATGTAAGCTGGTCATAAGCTAGCTATAGCTACTCCTACACCATGCTACCATGCCTATAAGCTTAGCTGAGCATGTCTTGTACTAGAATAACCCTCTTTTGACCGCGATTATGCCCTAAAACACGTACTTTTGACCTCAAAAACATGCCTCTACACACCTCTCAAAAACATAAATTGTGTCCAATGTATATCCCCACCCATTGTATATCCCCCCCTAGTGTATAACCCCCCATCGGACCTCTCGATTTTTGTATACCCCCATGGGGCTATACACCCAAAAATACGGTAATGCATGGGCCCCAGCAATTCTAGTTCTACTATAGGTATATGCGCCCTGCGTCTTTCTACTGAGACGCTAGCTTTTCATCATTTCATGTGTTATTTGAGAAGTTGAGAGCCTAATGGCGTGCAAAATTGAGCATGAAGTGACCCACGCGCCTTTGAGACGACATGAAATAATGCAAATCAAAAAGATGCCTTTGTTTTTCATAACTTGCGAGCTCACGCACGAAGCTTCTCGATTACATCTCTTTCTTGTGTTCTTTTCCCAGTTGTTTTTACGCCAAATTTGTTTGCCTCGTTCTATCGAACGGATATTTGAGAAGCCACGCTAAGAAGGAACATTTTGTAATCGGATGCTATACAATTATACAGTTATACACCTATGTACCTACGAATTTACCTTATCTTGCATTTGTCAATCAATGCAGCTTTGCATTATACATGCCTTACCTGCCGTGCATAGAGCATTAGCCCATCACCGAACGCCCCTCCGCCTCCTAGCATAACACTCCCAAACTCGAGCTTCTTTGTCCTTGCAGCCATATAATGGTGTACCCACCCAGAAAGGGCCATGTCCATGTTTGTTCGTGTCATCTTGCACGTACATAAATAAAAATGCACATTTGTACTGTACTTACGCGTGTGCACAGACCTTCTGGCGCTACGTATGTAGTTCAGTTTTATGTCATTGGCAAAATCCAGAGAGACGACAGCCGTGCTTCGACAACTAACCGTGGGTAGGTGGGTACACTCATGCTACACAGGTGCACGGTGCACCATGTGCTTCGTCCGTATTTGCTTCTCCCGGTTGTTAAAATCCGTCGCGTCCGACCTACCGACAGGGCCCAGAAAAGGGAAGGTGTTTGCACAAAGAGTCCCCCCGCTCCCCCCCATAAACTGATGTCCTTGTCCTGTCCCCCATCTTGGGCCATGGCGTATGTACGTACATATGTACATATTCTAACGTTTATGGAGGTCCAATTTCAGAGTTGCACAGGTAGGAGGTGGGTTTACACATCAGGTGTGCGCTTCGCTTGGATTCGCTTGACCTGCGGCGAGCGGGGAAGGCCGTTTCAATCGTGCGTCTCGTGTCTAACATGCGCCACGAATGTTTCCTTATTCGAACACTGAAGAAGAATATTTTGCCTGAGATGTGCTGTCTGAGTGAGCAATGTAGGCTTTGTTTTATGTCCTGCACATGCTGCGTTCAAATTCCGTATGAAGTACGTATCTGTCTGCCATTAGCAGGGCGGACCATTCTCATGCTTCTAGAACTTTTGAGAGTATTGCTTGGCATCTCTTTGGACCCCTGTCTGTGCAGACTGCAGATATGAGTGAACAATGAGCTGAGAAAGTTTGTATTACAAAAGTCATTCGTTTTTCCACGTACGTACGTACAGTATGTCCATGTTGTGTCACGTTTTCATCCGTGGTTGCGTTATTGTGTCTCCGCGTCTTGTCATTTTTTGTCGCGATCCTGTAACTTTTCTGAAAGAGTTTGCCGCCGCAGGCTAATTGTGGCCATGAGAGTACATTTTCTGAGAAGAGTACGCCGTACGGTGACTTCTTTTATACATGCTTTCTTGCAAAATCACGGAAGTGTATGATCGATTATGTGCACTGTATTGCCTCATTTTTCTGCCAAATTCCCATCAAATTTCTTCAACCCAAACTATCGGACCGAAAACTTTCTTAAAACGGATCGTACAGACAGAGGAGGTCGGTAAACGACGTATTTCTGTACTGTAGAAATGTAAAAATAGGAGCACGACCTGACGATTTTGTGTCTCTCTGTCTCTATATTCCATTCACTTGCCGGCGCCCGTTGTCTTTCGCTATTTTTATTTTTACTACCATGTTTATTTTTATTCGCCAACTTTATTGGAGCTGCTCCCGGACCGTTTTTCGCCGTCGTCATGAAATTCATGGGATTATTGTTTGTTTCACCTTGAAAATGTGCAGAAAAAGCGTCCTTTTGAGGATGGATGGTACCCTCAGACGAACAGCTCACGTCGCATGAAGTGACAGGCCTCATGCTGATGTGATGTTCATGTCTGCCTGCAGTCCGTTATTTCCAACAAGAGGGGAGAATCATGTGCCTTTTTCTTCCACGAACTTTCCGCTCAAATTCGTCTGTCCATCGTCATTTCAGTGGCGGTGTCAGTCCTTGAAATGCGATGCGTAGGAACCGGTTGTTTTCTCCTCCCGCTCGCTCCTCAGATTCTCCGCTTTTATTTCCAGTAGTTTTCCAGTGCATCTCTTGAAAGTTGTCCATCCCTCCCTCGAGACCCATCTTTATGTCGTCTCATTATGCATCAGGCAGTGCTATAGTACGTACGTACAGCAGCTGTATTAGTATTTTATTTTGTACGTACGTACTGCTGCAAACCTGACGGACGAATCGCGCGTTTTCGAGTACCGTTGTTCTGCGTCGCGTGAGAATACACAAACGACAAACTTTTCCACTGGTAGCGGCAACGACCAACGAGACCACCCGCTGTCTGCTACCGCATGCTTTTCTTGTCCTCTCCTCTCTTACACCTCTCCTCATTTTTCACTCATTTGAATTTCAAACAACCTGTGTTGGCGGTCTTTCTTCCATGTTGTATGTACATACATACAAACGTGCATTTAAAATTATAAATCAACCCACGCCCTGTGGCCTGATCTGGTCTTTAATGTAATCCATCCAGTCCGTAAGATCATTCGAACTGGCCAATTTCATTCCAGGTGGATTAGCAGCCATGCGCAAACTGAAATTCTTCAAAAATCGGGAATACACTACATCTATGCCGGATCTGACGGGTGCCTCTGGATCAACCCGTATACATGATCTTTCACCTTGTACTGCTAATGGTGCGGCAGCTCTGGAGAACGGAGTAAAGGAATTTAACGCACGCAACGGACGTGCTTCAGCAGGTACAGTGTGTACGGTATGTCGATGAGTTTTAATGCTGTTTGTCTATGTACATACATACATACACTATGCATGCTCCAGTGGTAATGTTTGCGGCTCCCTAATGATGTTGAACTTGCCTGGTTTTTTGAGCGCTGCAAATTCTGGCACGATGATAGATAGGGCTATTTTTTTTGTCAAATGTTTATCCTGTTCCCCCGATATTCTGAAAGCTGTTGACAATCACTGGAACTTGTCCTAGAGATCTGTTGAGTTGAGTTGCTCGAGCTCCAAACAGAGAAGCCAAACAAGAAGAAAGGCACTGCTTTACTTTGTCCGAGCTTGTTTGGATGGCCGGCCAGTGCAAAATTTGGACTTTTCTGATCAAAACAAGGCGCCGTACTGCGCAATCTTTCCATGCTTTACAATGCGGTTATGTCAGGTTATAAGTACATACCTACACCCAAGAGCAAACATCAGCAAGCCTGTCGCCGCTAAAAGATTATTGCGTGATCCCCCAGGCAAACCACCGCATTCCATTCGCTGGCCACTGAGGTACAGTATGTAGTATGTACGTGCTAGTACGTGCAGCTCAATTCCAGCCAAACTTTGATTTTGAAAAGTTGACAAAAACGAAGTTTTTTAGATTTCTATGGCGACGATGATGTAACCAGCTCAATCTTGGACGGCATGACTTGGTTGGAAGTGACACTGCCCAATGGCAAGACGGTCAGCATGGAAGTGGAAGCAAAGTAAGGCCGCTTCACAAGTCTGGTGCAGAAAGTTTGTCATTAAAATGTGATACTAAGTTTTTCTTCTTTCAATTTTTACAGCACGTCCATGATCGACCTTCTGGTACTGGTGACGACTAGCAACGGCATCAGTCCAGCTGGTTTGGTGCTAAAAGTCCCATCGGATCGACCACCCGGCTACATCAGCTACAAGCCTTCTTCGCCAGTCGGAAAGCTGACGTGTAACAAAATCGAGGTCGTACCCAAGTTTGAGATGTTTGAAAAGCCGAGGAAGAAGGGTGAAAGAGCGGAGCGGATGCCATTTGAGGTGAGTTACAGTCGGTAAAAATTTATGCCCCTATGGGTAATATGGTATATGTATCTATCGGTATCGGCAGCTAATATTGGTAAAACCCCTGGTCATCGAATTTTCGCTTCCCGCAGTTTTGTGTGTATGCAGATGCACATACTATAATGTACACAGTTAGTTCTGGACGACCTTCTTTATACAGCACTAATGTTTCAATTTCATGTTTTTATTCAAATTTTGTAATGAATTCTAGCGGATTTTCGGAAACTGAGAAAATATTGCGATGATTTCTTTGTCGAGCTGCCATCCGTCATGTGTTCCCTTCCTCGCTTTGCGCAAGTCGTAAATAAGAATTTGCCGCGCAGTCAAATCCTATTCACGACCACAACACAACTGCCACCGACCACTGTCCTTGACTTCCACTTTTCCTCTCCATATGGTAATGTAGGGCGAACCGGACACTGCGGGTCATTTCTAGACACCGATTGTTTACTATGTAGCTTTCCTGCTATATCTCCACACAGCTGTCTGCTGTAGCAAAACCAATCCCAGCAATTCCAGCTTCGTTGAAAAAGTAGTAGGCAATGGGTGGAAA